>ML344360.1:0-23479 GCA_005239505.1 Nicotiana paniculata | reverse complement strand
CGATGTTGTTTGATGTGATTTAAGGCCTCGAGCAAGTCCGCATTATGTTTTGGAACAGGTTGGCATAATTGGACGGGGTCCCGGGGGCATCGGGTGGATTCCGGGTGGTTAACGGATCAATATTTGAAGTTGAAGAAAGCTGAAGGTTGCTGTCATCTGGTGTAACCGCACCTGCGAGGCTTTGGCCGCAGGTGCGGCTAAGGGTGCCACAGGTGCGAAATTAGGCTGTAGCCAAGGAGGCCGCAAGTGCGGGAGATTTGGACGCACCTGCGAAAGCGCAGGTGCGACAAGGGGACCGCAAGTGCGGAAATAGGTCTAGGCAGATTGTTTTTAAGCGAGAATTTGGTCATTTCTCCATCTATTTTCATATGCTATGGGCGATTTTGAGGAGCTTCAAGGAGAGGATTTCGTCAAGGATCGCAAGGTAAGTAATTTCTTCACGTTTTTTAATTAAATACAAGATTATATGCATGGAAATTGGTAGGACATTTGGGGAATCTTAAAGAAACCTAGAAAATGGAAATTTGACTTTTAGCCATGATTTGAGCATGGAATGTAGAGTAAACTGTATATTTGAATATTAAGGCTATGGGTAGAGTATAACTTAAAGAAATTTCAGATTTTCGGGCATGTGGGCCCGAGGGCATTTTGGCCATTTCACTAACCGGGGTCGGAAAGTTATATAATTTGGAACTGTTGTAAATATTAGAGTATATTTTCATTGGTTTGTCGTTGTTTGGATAGTTTTGGGGCGTTGTGCGTCTATTGGAGTCGTCGGAAGGGCTTGGAAGCCGGTTATGGAATTTCGGAGCGAGGTAAGTCTCCTTTATAACTTTGTGAGGGAGAATTGTCCCCCTAGGTGAATTAATTAAGTATATACTACTATCTGCGGGGGCTACGTACGCACGAGGTGACGGGAGTCCGTGCGTAGCTACTATTATGCCATGTCCGGGTAGCCTAGCACCCACTAACATGCTTTACCTGTTGTACCTGTGATCTTGTCTGTGATATTAGACTGCTAATATAATCGAAATTGTAATTTAATAACTACGGAGGATTAGAGTTTATTTTCCAAATCATCTAAAAAGAGAATTTATTTCCTTCGTGGGCAGTTGTATTTCCGAATAAGGTTGTGTTATTAAACGTTATAAAAACTTGGCGAGTGAATTTCATAAAGGATTTTTAAACACTATTTTATGGTCTTATTTTTTAAAGGAGAGATCTGTCATTTACTTGAGTATTTGCATTCCCGACATACTCGAGGTGGATTGTTGATTGTGCATGTCTGCATGTGACCGCTTCGCAATTTACATTCCGCGAGCGGAGTGTTATTTCCTCTACTCTCATGGGAGCGGACCATATTCCACGACGGATTTAAAATGCACTTTTGGTACGGCCGTTCAATCCTCTGCAGTGCATAGACATGATTATTATATTGAGAGGTGCACTTACGGGACGGGCGGTTCGATCCTCGACAGTGCACAGAGAGGATTATTATATTGAGAGATGCACTTTTGGTACGGGCTGTTCGATCCTCGGCACTGCATAGACATGAGTATTTTATTGAGAGGTGCACTTTTGGTACGGGCCGTTCGATCCTCGGCAGTGCATAGAGTTGATTATTATGACGGCTCAGGCCGGTTGTCCTTATCCCGTATGCGCATGCTAAATTGTTAAATATTTTTTTTCATGATTTTTGAAGTGATAAGATATTTGGGGGAAAATAAAGAAGAAATTGTGGATTTATGTTATTTGGGGGAAAAGAAAGAGGAAATTGTTTATTTAAGATATTTTGGAAAATAATGAGAAAGTGGTAACTGGTTGTTCATTTCCAGTATTTACTTGGGTTTCAGTGCCTTATATATATGTTGTTTTACTACCTTCACATGTCTATTGTGTACATCTTATACCATTAATTAATTTGCTGGCCCTTAGTGAGTGTCCAATTCGACCTCTCGTCACTACCTCTCTAAGGTTAGGCGGGCGACTTACTGAGTACACGTTATTTTTGTACTCATGCTTCACTTGTTGTGCGTTTTATTGCACAGGTACTTTCATAGCAATGTGGAGGATTCGGAGACTTAGGCGAGATGCATCATCCGGAGGCGATCCGCAACTAACAGACTCTCCCTCGTACTGTATTTATTTCATTTTAAATTTCCTTGTCCAGTTGTATTTCGGACAGGCTTTGTAATGATTGTATAAATTCTTCGAAATTGCTCATGTACTTGTGACACCCGGTTCTGGGATATGTGTTAGGGTATATTTGTTAAAGTGTAATATTTAAACTATTGTTTTACTTAACAGATTTTTATTTGGTTAATATGTAATAAAGTGCAAGGAAATATTTTTCATAAATGTTTTAAACCGGAAATTATTTCGATTAATTAATGATTGGCTTTCCTGACAATGATGTCCGGAGCCATCACGACCTTATGGATTTTGGGCCGTGACATTGCTTCAATAATGTTGCAAAGTATCAAGCACTCATATTTGGACTTGAAATGACCGCTGATATGAAATAACTCCACTTACATATTTTTGGAGACTCCGAGTTGGTGATCAATCAATTGCTAGGTAGTTACGAGGTCAAAAGATAGAATTGCGTCCTTATCATGACTATGCATAGAAAGTTAATGGATGGTTTGGCGATGTCACTCTTCATCATGTGCCAAGGAAGGAAAATAAGAAAGCTTACGCCTTGGCTGCTCTAGCGTCAATATTGACTTTGCCCGACCAAAAGCAAATCACTATCTACCAAAAATGGATAGTACCACCAGATGGGAATGAGGATGAGGAAAGCAAACTTGAGCATCTTGTAGACATTTTTAAAGCTGATAAGGTTGATTGGCGACAAATCATGATCGACTACTTATACTATGGGATACCTCCACAAGATCCAAGAAGAAAGATTGAAATCTGTCTTCATGCCCCTCGTTTCCTTTACTACAAAGATACTTTGTATCGAAGATCGTTCGAGGAAGTTCTCTTACATTGTTTAGGGGAAGATGAAGCGACTCAAGCTATGCAAGAGGCACATTCTGGAGTTTGTGGATAAATTTAATCTAGGTCGAAGCTGCATTTTCACATAAAAAGAATGGGGTATTATTGGCCCACGATGATCAAAGATTTCTTGGACTACGTCCGAAGATGCAAAGCATCCCAACTTCATGCAAATTTTATACACCAGCCTCTTAAAGTATTACATCCAACTGTAGCATCTTGGCTATTTGATTCTTGGGGATTAGATATTGTTGGACCATTACCGAAATCTTTTGGTGGCCACTTGTGTATCTTAACTGCAACTACTTCTCGAAATGAGTGAAGGTTGTCACCCTCAAAAAAGTAAAGAAGGAGAATGTCGCAAACTTCATTCGAGTAAATATCATATATCATTTCGACATTCCTAGTTATATCATAACAGATAATGGCAAGCCATTCGATAACAAATTGATGACCAAGATATGTGACCTCTTTGGATTCAAGCAACGTAATTCGTCAATGTATTATGCTGCTGCAAATGGACTAGTCGAAGCATTTAACAAGATACTGTGCAACTTGTTAAAGAAGATCGTCTCCAAATCTAAAAGAGATTGGCATGACAGAATGGAAGAAGCTTTGTGGGCACATCGGACGACTCATCGCACATTAACGCAAGCTACTTCTTATACTCTTGTTTATGGAGTCGAAGCAGTTCTTCCTCTTGAGCGTCAAATACCATCCTTGCGACTCGCTATTCAAGAAGGTCTTACTAAAGAAGAAAACGCCCATTTACACCTTGAAGAACTAGAGGCGCTTGATGAGAAAAGGTTAGAAGCTCAACAAAGTCTCGAACGCTATCAAGCTCGCCTTTCTCGTGCTTTCAATATAAAGGCTTGCCTAAGGTCTTTCCAGGTCAGCGATCAAGTCCTTGCAGTAAGAAGACCCATTATCATTTCTTATAAGTCGAAAAGAAAGTTCACCTTGAAGTGGGATGGGCCATATGTGGGGCAAGAAGCCTACTCAAGTGGTGCTTACAAGCTTGTAGATGTGGATGGTTTATGGATCGGTCCCATCCATGGACGATTCTTGAAGAATTATTATCTTTAAGAAAATATGCTCATTGATGCACGAGCCTGAACTGCACGTTGCTACACTCCTAGCCCGCATAAATCTAAACTGTGTACGTCCTGCTAAAAAAGAGTCTACTAGATTGAAAACCTCGAAAGAGGAACCTGGGCAAAAGTTAGGACTAAGAAAAAAAAGAAAAAGTTTGCTAGGCTGAAAACCTCGTGAGAGGCAGGCAAAAAAAAACTTATCTATTTGAACTTCGTGATGACTTGATCCTCTTCACCAGGTAGATAGGCAGCTTAAAGTCTCATTCTAAGTTAAGTCGCGCGAGTCAAAAAATATTGGCTTTGAATTACGTTATGACTTTTTCCTCTTTACCGAGGTACATAAGCAGCTTAGAGTCTTATTCTAAGTTTAGTGCATGAGTCTTTTTTTTTTTTAAAGCATGGCATAATGCGATCATCGAGATTAAAGTCAAGAGAACCACCTTGATTCTTAAATACAAAGCCGTGCAGAGAGAAAGAAAGAAGGAAATTATAAAAAGGGAATCTTTTCATTGCTTCAATACTACGAGACCTTAATACATCAAAGTTAAAAGAAAGAGAGAGGATAAAAATGCATCATCATGTACAAAGAGTCTTAAGTCACAAAGCAATTGAAGTTGAAGGTCGTCGCCAACTGGTCTTGAAGGTCTCTTCCTGATATATACAATTCTATCATGCCTTCGTCATAGCAATGGTAGGTCATCTTCATTGAAGCATCCCTGGAAGTACAAAAGAAGATGAGATAGTTCACTACACATGTCACATGGACCAAATTCTTGAACCATTTGTGGAAGTCAATCAAAATATGAACTCGCTCGACAACTTTGACGTGACCATGGATTCTGAAGGTAAGATACTGACGGACTATACATATCTCAATTCGGATTCCCCAAACCTAAGATATGATTTCTTTCGCAAAAAGCTTATGAGCTAAACGTTTACTCGGTTAGATCAACTTCAAGAATTTTCTGTTGACGGTCTAGAAGGAGTTCTTCCATGTAATTCCACATATATTGCAGGTCTCTGAGTTTACTTTCTAACGGAGCAAACGGATTACAATTTCGATACTCCTAGCCCAAGATTTGATCTTTGTTGGCGAAAGTACGTGAATCTGAAAGTTTACTGTAGTTAGGTCGACTTCGAGAACTTGTTGTTGACAGTCCTAAAGGAGTTCTTTCATGAAATTGCTAGGAGGATGTTCAACCTGAAATTTTCACCCGTTTTTGTCTTCGAGATCTAGTTTTTGTTGGTTTAGACAATAAGTGACCCACAATAAAATATGAATTTTTGACCATAAGCGCGCAAAGTTGGTAGGTCCATGACTTGGAAAAAAGGCGACTTCGCCGCACACGATCAAGGAATCTTCATTGCCTCTCCTACACCACATGGCGAAATGCTCGTTGTTTACATTCCTTAGAACTTTCCACAAGTTTGTAATACTTAGGAGCACAGCATAAATTTTGACCTTTGCTCGTCAAGCATAATCATCTGGTTAGAGGTCGCACAAGCGTGTTGGCATTGGGATAAAGTCTGTAGCTCGAGTTTGGGAATATTCATTCGATTGAAGCCTCCATGGATAGATGGCTACAACCACAATAAAGAAAATCAGCTTTCCAAAACAGTAACAGTTGAACCAAAAATAAAAGAGGAAAAAAATTTAGAAGCATAATTAAAGTAATATAGCGACTTTGAATACTATTGGTAAAATAGCTTACCATTATGCAGTGAACTTAGCCGATTGAGCTCAAGAATTGTGACACTAAAAAGTGCAGCAACATTTCATTCGGCATGTCTCCGGTAAGCAGTAGTTCATCTGATACGACACCACCAAGAAGAAAGTATGACCAACGATCTCTCTCAATAGAGCAAAGAATCTGAGAAGCACTAGAGTAGCAGCTTTTGTCGTTCAAAAAAACTTTCCTTGGTAGCACCCTGGAGCAGCAACCAAAAAGTACAAAAGCGAGAAACTCTGAGCAGCAAATACACCTGAAAACAGAGAAAAAAAATCGACCAAGCAAAGAAACTGAGCATCAATTTTATTTTTGGGGGTTAGAAATAGACTTCTCAAGGGCATTTTGCACCAAGTTTGGTCCATGTAGATTGAACCACAATACAACTAAATCATTCAAATGGGACATGATTCTTAGGAAATTAAAATCTCAGAGAGATAGTGTTAAAATAAAAATACTTTTATTGCTCTGAGTGAGAAATATAAATACATGATATCCGTTTAAATGAAAAAGGAAAACAAAAAGAGACAGAAAATCCTAAGAAACAAAAAGAATCTAAAACTATGGAAAAGGTTTGAAGCTAAGGATTTGCTGGAGACTCGTCTTAACTGCATCTTTCAGGAGGGATAATTTCTGTGCTTCATTATCCGACAACGGGACATTCGCCTCAATGGTATAAATCTCGCCTTCGATAACGGTGATTTCCTTTTGACTTTTGGAAAGCTTCACTTGTTGTTTATCTAGGAGCACGATGATCTTCTTCTTTTTAGAGGTCAAGGATGCTAATTGTGTCTCGACATTTGTAAGAGCCACTTGAAGTTTTTCGGTGGACTCATTTGCCATCCCATATTGATGATATTAAAGCATCAAACTCAACATAATTCTTCAAGAAAGCCTCAACAAGATCCTACAAAGTAGAAATATCAATGATATTCTCTCTTTGTATTTTCGTTAGAGTCAAACTGATGCTTTTCTCCAACGTCATAAAGTTGTTCGTGGAATCTACAGAGAACTCTTTAATCGACTCGCACAATCCACACCACATCATAGAAACAAAAGTTGGTTTGGCATGATGAATAGTCCCATGTGGCTCTTTGGTTGAAGCACCAAGATGCAACACCCATGAGGAAGGTCTGAACGACTTAGGGTGCATGACTTTAGTTGTAGCAGCCACAACTTCACTCATCATAGCTGGTTGGATAAGCTTTTTGTTACCTGGAGAAGAATAATATGTCTCTCTTGGTGGAATTAGCTCCACCGAAGAGGATCTACCCATAACATGATTCTTAGAACCATTAGGCGAGTTGTGGGAGCTCTTTGCACCGAGATCATCTATGCCTACAAAGAAACCCTCAATATTGTCATCTCCAAGCTCATCACTGCATAATTCCTGAAGATCAGACTAAAAAAAAGGGAGAAAAAGTTGTTAGTATTCAAAAAGGGGGGAAAAAAAGAAGGTAACAGAAATACAAACCGGATAAATTCTACTTGTTCTGGAATTCAGGGAATGGAATTGTTAAGCTAGTATCCTCATCCACAAAGGCATCTTTCTCAATAACGATGGTATCTAAGGCAACAGTAGCGCGGTAGTCATCACCCAACCCCTTCGCCTTCTTGTTCGGACGATTTCAATGGTGGTCTTCGCTAGATTCCCTCTCTACTGGACCGGAAGTTGTATTAATATCTCCAATACCATTCGATGAAATGGGAAGATGAATTTTCCCATCACAAAGTGGAACAAGGCTGGGCGCTCTATCACTGCCCTTGTTTGACGAAACTAGACACTCCTTCCTTTTGCAAGTGTCGCTGGTTACCATGGGGGCAGTAGTTGTTGTCTGCGAGGCCAATGAAAGACGCCTAACTTTCTTTTTCACGGGTGAATCCACATCCTTCATGGCTTTGGATTTGGAAAGGGCCTGGGTCGATTGCGGAAGATAATCTGATTTCGTCTCGAACATGGAAGAAGAAGGTAGCTTCACCTTCAGTCGACTCGGGACCCCTTTGGATGGCACAAGCACCTGATCTTGCTTTGGATTTTTCAAAACAATATGAGGGGTATTTTTTGAAGGATCTAGTTGATGTATTGGCGACCATTCTGCATACTCACGAGTCATTAAAAGCACATCGTCTAGTGGACATAGTGGCACAATGAATTTCAAGGAGGTACCAAGACATGTGGAAGAATCCCAAAGTTGCACTAGTGCTTGGAATATTCCATTGTAGGGTTGCTCCATAAGATCTCCAGGAATGTCTTGGCAAAAATCAAACTGTCAACTAAACCTGTGAGGGCTGTAGGATTCCACGATAAAAGTATCATCATGCGGGTGAGATAGCTAGAGCAAAGAGATACAAAATATTCGTAGAATGAGCCTGAAAGTTTTCTATTATCCATAAAGTGTAACTCTTTGCCCAGCAATGCCAAATGGTGGAGTTGACGGACGTCATCACGTTGGTACAAACTTCGAGCTTCAGAAAGATTTAAATATTTGGTCATCTTCTCGCCTGAAATTTTGCTGGTAAACTTCGGTGCGTGTGATTAACACGGCGATGAGTCTCAAAATACTCTCCCATCCAGCCATACACATAGTGTACAGGAAAAATTACATCGCTTGCAACCAGGTCTATGGAAGTGGAGATCTTCCTCAAGCCACGATACATGCTCGCGAGGACCAGGACAGCCAAAAGAGAATTTTACCTCATGATCCATTGATCTTGCAACTTTGAAAACGTTAGCACGAACGTAGTCAACCTCCTTATTTGGAAGCACAAACTTGCAGAGCCAGCATGCAAGGAAAGCCGCCAAGTTAGTCTCATTTATAAGATCCTCCTCCACACATAGCTTGATGAAGGGGGTATTCTCCTCGCCTGTTCATGGTAGGACGATTTGTCTATACGTCCGAAAGGATTATGATTCTGCCTTGACTTGGTCGTCCGCACCTTTGAAGCCTATTACAGAGGCTCATCATACCTGCTCGGCCCTCTTAACCAGAACCCCACCCAATCATGGATGGAGACCTTATGAAATTCCCCTTCCGCAAGTTTGTGGAATGCCGAAAACAAGTATAAGCAGCTTTTTGGGAGGAATGACTTTGCTTGATATTCCATTTCTGTCAACTCCTTCGCCAAAGGAACTACATCGTTATAAAAGGACCCATGCATGGGAAGGCCTCTGATGGTTCACATGTCCCATAACGATATGGATAATTCTCCAATGAAGGTAGCAACTAGCAAGTGTGTTGGTAGAAGGATGTCAAAGCTTACAAAAGGCCTGAAGCACGTTGTCATTATAATCGTACGTAAACAATGAAATGCATATGGCATCATAGACCTTCACATCTTCCAGAACGTCTTTATGGAGGAGGAGCACATCTTCTACCCACTCCCAATAGCAGAGTGTGTAGTGAACCTTGCCAAAGCCAGAAGGGGGAACATTCCAAGTGTGGAAGCATCCATCACGATGAGAAAATTTGGACGGCGCGACTTTCCAATGAGTTGCGGACTTCAAAATAGGGACCTTCATGTCAGTAACCTTGCTCGAAAAGTTGCCCATAACATCTTTGGCCTCCCTTGTCCACCATTCTGTAAGATGAAGAGATCCGGCAGGCATCTTTCTAACAAGAGGGAAGGCACTGATCACTAGAGGATGAACTTCCAAGGTGAGAACTTTATCGGACTGAAACAGAAAATTCAGATCCTGCAGCTAACCTTTTAAAAATCATAGAAACCACCACACAATGATTTGAAGTCCTAATATTTGGCTTAAAAGTAGCCTCTGAAGTTAGTCTTCAGAGGATCAAGAAGTGCTTGATTTCGAGCTTCTTACGTCAAGACACAAGCTATTCAGTGAGCGCGCGCAAATCTGGAGATGCAATATATCAGGGCTCAACTCTGAATTTCAGAACATTACCTGGATAAATCTATTAGCTGTCTGATCGTGATTTTCAGGCATGTTGAATCTCCATGAACCTACTTCCCAGTGCCGCAAACTGTTAGTGATTTCAGTATTCCTACAAAAAGTTATAACGTTTCTCGTGACGACGCGCGAATCTGAAACCATCAGCAAATTCGAATTGAGAATCTGATATTGAAAAGATTACCTGAACAAATCTATGAGCTATCTGATCGTGATTTTCGGAGATGTCGAGGCTCCGCGAGTCTTCATTCCAGCGCCACAAACCATTTAAGATTCAGGATCTCCTACAACAAGTTATGAATTTTCTCCTGCAAGTGCTCTAAAATGCCAGGAAAGTTCCGGAGCATAATAAATTATACGATCAACTGGAAAACGCAAAGAAAGCAAGGCAAAGTCCATAGGGCCGCAACAGAAGTTGGAACGATAGAAAATGTCTATCCTCTTGAGCGCCATGATAAGAGGCAAACCAGACCATAACAAGATTGCAATCAAGTTCAATGAAGTATTATCAATATATCTCAAGACTTGGTAATCTAGATGATAAGTAAATGCATGAGTTATGGGTCCTAGTGTGGCAATATTTTAAAACCTTTTGTTAACAAATGTCTTGAACAAGACCATGTGGCAACCCTTCTAGAAGCTATGAGATAAATGGCAAGAAGTTTTTGAAAAGTGGCAATTGCATTTGTCACGTTCTTTCCTCTCAGCATATGAATCCATGCACACGTGCCTAAAAATAGGCTCTCAATTGGACAAGAAAATCATCATAGCAAGACAAAGAATCCTTCTACTTCTTTCCTTCTAATTTCGGTCTTCATCAGCTTTCTCTTGTTGTTTTTCCTTCTCAAAGTTTAGTAGTTTAATTTTTTTTGTTCCCCTCTTTTAAATAGTTGCGTTTTTAATAGTTAATTTTGTTGATTCATGTATCCTCTAAATAAATAGAGATGGGCTTGTTTAATCCTGGGGAAACATTTCACATTGCTGAAATAGTTTCTTAGGACAGTTCCTAGCACGACTCAAGCCAGTTGGTGTATTTCCGCCCACGAATAATTTTATTGCAGTATTATTGTTATTTTGCCGTATCATTTTCCTACAATCTAAGAAACTATGGCAAGTAATAAAACTGCGGAATTTTTTTTATGGTGCTACTGTAACGACCCGACCGGTCGTTTTGCTTTTTAGAACCATGTACCCCTAAATAAGACTTCTCTTACTTGCTTTTACTGATTTATGACTGGTTTGGAGGTTCGGAGAGTTTGAAGTGAAATCGGAACACTTAGTTCTTTAAGGTTAGCCAAAAGAGCCAAGTTTGACCTCGGTCAATATTTTGAGTAAACGACCACGGAATCGGGATTTGACGGTTCCAATAGGTTCGTATGATGATTTCGGGCTTAGGCGTATGCTCGGAGCGGGTTTCAGATGACTCGGGAGCATTTCGGCGCCTAATAGTGAAAGTTTGTTCCTAAAGGTTTCAGAAGTTCTTAAAATTTGAGTTGGAATGTGTTTTGGTGTTATCGAGGTCCAAATGGAATTCCAAGACTGGAAATGGTTCTGTAATGTCATTTAAGACTTGCACGCAAATTTTGGTGCATTCTTTGTAGTTTAAGTACACTTCGGCGCATTGGAAGTGAAATGAAGAACTTGAAACTCTTAAGTTTGATTCATGGGTTTTGGGTGGCGATTCTTAGTTTTAATGTTGTTTCGGGTGTTTTGAGAGTTCGAGAGAGTCCATCTTATGATTTCAAATTTGTTGGTATGTTTGGACGAGGCCTTAGGGGCCCCAGACACCGTTCGGACGTTGCGTGAGTCGAGTTCAAAGCTCAAAAGATCTAGTGGTGCACCAGTTCTAGTGCGACCGCACTTGCGGTTGGGTAGCTGCAGGTGCGAGCTCGCAGATGCGGTTGATGCATCACAGATGCGGCCCAAGGAGCAAAGCCCTGGTTCCGCATATGCGGATCCTCTTCCGCAGAAGCGGAACCGCAGGAGTGGTCACCCGTCAGCAGGTGCGGCCCCAGCTGGCCTAGCCCATTTTCGCAGAAGCAGGACCGCAGATGCGGCCAACGCACCGCAGGTGCAAAAATCACCGAAGGTAGTGGCCTTCATTTAATACAGGAGTTAGTCACTTTTGGCTCATTTCACTCCATTGTTGGGCGATTTTAGAGCTTCTTGAGAGGGGTTTTTTACCAAGCTTCTTGAGGTAAGTAATTCTGACTATATGTGAGTTAAATATTTAGATTTTGGGTAGACTAACATGTAAAGATTAGTGAAATTCATGGGATTTGAGGAAAACCTAGGGTTTGGAAAGAATGAGATTTTTACCACGAAATTGACCATGAAACTTAGTGATAATTGTATATTTATGTTCCTTAAGTAATGGGTAACAAATTCCTTGGAAAATTTCCGAAATCCAGGCACGTAGGCCCGGGGATGAATTTTAGGGACCTTGCATTTAGGGTTGGGAAATTACTATAATTAGTTAGAAAATGAACTCTTGAGCATATATTAACTAGTTTTTATCCCATTGGGTAGTTTTGGATCGTTCGACTCCGATTTGAGGGTTTGAGTGCATTCTTGAGTTTGAAAGTAAGCTTTTGGACAAGGTAAGTCTCTTTTCTAACCTTGTAAGAGGGAAATTTCCCCATAGGTGAATTTAATTGATATGTGATTATATGTAACGACCCGGTCGGTCGTTCCGTAGAACTTGCACTGTTATTCATATTTATGTCTCGTTACGCCTTGTTTAGTTGTTTATGATGTGTTGGAGTCGGGTGGTTCGGGCTCGTAGTGGTTGTAATGAGAATTGAGACACTTAGTCTCTTAGAGTAGTCTTATAGTGGGAAAAGTCAACTGGGAGTTGACTTATTGGTAAACGACCTCGGAATATAGATTTTATGGCTCAGATAGCTTCGTTAGGTGATTTGGGGCTTAGGAGTGTGTTCGGAATGTGGTTTTGATGTCCGGTGTAGAATTAGGCTTGAATTGGCGAAAGTTAGTTTTTGGCGATTTTCGGTCGGCAGTGGAAAATAGGCTATCGAGGTCGCAATAGAATTTCTGGTTGGAGCAGGTTTGTAATGTCATTTTGGACGTGTGTGCAAATTTTCAGATCATTCGGATGTGTTTTGGTTGGTTTCGGCATCTTTTGTGGAATTTAGAAGTTTCAAAGTTCATAGGCTTGAATCCGAGGTGAATTTAGTATTTTTGCGTTGTTTTTGGTGATTCGAAGGCTCGACTAAGTTTGTGTCATATTATGGGACTTGTTAGTATACTTGGTTGGGGTCCCATGAGGCTCGGATAAGTTTTGGAAGATTTTTTGGAAGATTTTGGCATTTTGAACATAAGCATGTAATGATCCAAGGGTCCATTTTTAGTTGTAGAGATCGAAATTTGATTTCGAGACTTCCGGGATTTTGATAATGAATTATAGAGTGATCTGGAAAGTTTGGTCTAATTTCATCAAGTCGCGATTGGATTTTTGACGCGAAATATGAGTTAATTGTTTAGACAGCGAAATGAGTATCGCACTGAGCAAATGAGCTCCAAATTGAGTTTTGATTGAAGGACTATGTTCGTATTATTATTTGTGACTCATAGGAACAATAATCATCGAACTCCGAGTTCGTATGGTGGAGTTAGAACACTTTTAGTGAAAATAAAATATTGATGGTGCAACAGGATCTGGTGCGCACCTTTAGCGACCAGATATGGCACTTTTAGCGACGGGATTTTGCTTTTAGCGACCAGAATTGGGTCTTTTTAATGTTGTTATATTTTTTATCCCATTTTAGCGTTTTTTGGGTGAAAGAACACGGCTTGGGGCGATTTTTGAGCAAGAAATCATGGGAAATCTTGAGGTAAGTCACTTGTGATCATTTCTACTCCATAATATTAAATTATCATAGAATAATCCGACAAGATTACATGTTTTTGAAGTGTTTAATTGGGAAAAATCAGTAGAAAAAAAGTGAAACTAGGGCTTGAGTTTAAGAGACCTTTTAGGGGCGATTTGAGGGGTCAAACGGACTCCGATTTCAGAGTTCTTTATATGTACGGACTCGTGAGATGATGAGGAACATTTTGGTATATTTGTTAAGTTCCGAGACATGGGCCCGATGGTCGGGTTTTGACTAATTTCGGATTTTGTGCATAAAGTTGAGATTTTTCTATTGGGTTTCAATCCTTTAGCATATTTTGATGTTATGAATCTGAATTTGATAGATTTGGAGCACTAGGAAGTTTATTCAAGGGATAAACGCATTGTGGAGTAGCTTTTCGGGCTAGTTTGAGGTAAATAATGTCTTTAAATCCTGATATGAGGGTATGAAACCCCGGACTTTACATCCTTTCACAGATTTGGAGTGACGCACACACTGGATGACGAGTGTAGGACGTACACGAATTGGAAATTTGAAAAAATATACCTTTTCAGGCAACTATTGAGTTGCGAAATCGCTTTTAAAGCATATGATTTATAGTATTACTGTGTTTTGATATACTTGGGTTGTAAGCCATGTTTGGGTCCTAGTGTCGATCTGTTTAACCCCTTGGGGGCTATTTTACTGATATTCTCACTACTTTGAAACTATGATTTTACACTCAGTCTTTCTTGTGAAATTGTTGACACTCCTATTTGATGATATTACTATTTCTTGAAATAAAATACTATTTTTGGTCGAGAACCCCATTTTATTTATGGCCCGAGTGGCATGTTGAGAGTGTCTGACTAAGTGAGGCCGAGTGCAAATGTTGTGAGGATATTTATGATATGAGAGAGGCCGAGAGCCTGAGAGATGATTGATGCCATGATGTGGCTTGTTTATAGCGCTTGGGCTGTAGGAGCCCCTCGGCCTCTCTCATATCATAAATATCCTCACAACATTTTCCCTCAGCCTCACTTACACACCCCCATTGAGCGCAGGTACCTACTGAGTGCGAGTGCCGAATGACGAGTGATTGGGAGGCATGAGTGACTGTGAGGTATGCCCGAGGGACTGATTATGAGTGACTGTGAGGTATGCCCGAGGGGCTGATTATGAGTGACTGTGAGGTATGCCCGAGAGGCTGATTATGAGTGATTGTGAGGCATGCCCAAGGGGCTGATTATCAAATATGTTTTTCCCGAGGGGCCTTTTTATGATTTTCAGCATTTTTACACTAAACTTCTTGAAAGTTATGTTGAAACTATTGGCAAGTATATTTCCAAATGATTTTTTTACTGAAATCGGCTTTTAAGCATGATGATTTAACGTATACATTGTTGAAAAGAATGGATGTGCTTATTGTGAATTGATGAATTTATTTTTTTGTGTTTCTTGCTGCTCAGACCTGATTTATTTTCATTACTACTGAATTGTCACATTACTCTCTGCACCTTGTGTGCAGATCCAGGTGTTAGGGCAGGATGAGCTGTGTATATGTTCCAGAGATTTCTCGAAGGTTTGCGAGGTAGTTGCATGCGTCTGCAGTCCTGCTCTCTCTCCTGCTTACTATTATAGAATTTATTTTCTTTTGAATTGTATATTTTATGTAGATGCTAATGACCAGTGACTCTGGGATCTCGGGGGTTGTATTTAATATTCGGTATAACTTTAACTGTTTTAAAAAAATATTTAAAGGAAACCTTTATGGGTTATCAGTTTAGTAAAGATGTAAATGGAAGCTTATTATGATTTGAGTGTAGTTTTGGCTAGCCTAGTTCCATGATAGGCTCCATCTCGACTGGCTTAAATTTGGGGTTATATGTGGGGGATACGTACGCACTAGGTAACGAGAGTCTGTATGTAGCTACTAATTATGCAAATGTCGGGGTAGTTTAGGCCTACACCATGTTGTGTTGATATAGTTATTACTTTATATTAATTGTTTGCCTTATGAGGTAGCGGAATTTAGTTGTTGCTAAACGTTTTGGAAGGAAGTTGAAATTGTTATAAACATCGGGACCTTAAAGGTTTCCATTTGAACTTCGTATTTTGAAAAGAATGGAGGAATACTAAAGTAATCTAAGAAATCCATTTTTAACCGTGTTGCAGGTATGATTCACGAGCGGGTAATCCTTTACTTTTATATTCAACCATGTCGCATGAATGATTTGCGAGCGGGGTATTTCTTTAAATTTATGTTTGACCGCGTCGCACGGATGATTCGTGAGCGGGTTATTTCTTTAAATTTATGTTTGGCCGCGTCGCATGGATGATTCGCGAGCGGAATAATAGATGCATCTATGGTTCGCGTTGTTCGACCCTCGGCAGTGCACGATTTATATTTTATGTTGGATCGGGCCGAACATCCTCGGTGGAATTTATGTGATATAATAGTACTGGAAGCCCTTTATTTAATTTGTGTAAACTTACTATTTGGAGAACATTTGTTTAAATAAATGAAGTGTTCGGATTCTTCGATTTTGATGATAAAGTCATTTAGTTGTTTCGCATTCTAAATGTTTATTATTTCTACCTATTGTACTTATTTAGAATTCTTACATTATTATATTGTTGGCCCTAGTATGTGTCGAAGTCGACCCCTCGCCCCTACTTATTCCAGGTTAGACTAGATAGTTACTGGGTACATATTTTTATGTACTCATGCTACGCTTCTGTACTTGATTGTACAAGATTTAAGGCGAGTGTGTCTGGTCACCAGCCCGGCACTTAGTTCGATTCCTCTCCAGTTTGAGACCACCGGTGAGCTGCCCCTTTTGAGCCGTCCTGCAGCAGCTGGAGTCTCCTCTACATTTTATTTTTCTGTCTATTTCCTTTCAAACAGTAGGCTAGTTTATGGTTTTTGTATATTCTATTAGATTGCCCATTTACTTGTGACACCAGGTCTTGGCACACACATTGGTAGACTAATATTTTTGGGTTGTGTAATCATATTCAGGAGTCCCTCTAGTGGCTCTTGCATTTGGTCATCCGGTAATTTTGTATTTATTAACTATTTAAATGTAACTTAAGTTAGTTGTTGGCCTTTGTTCAACTAAAATGGGAATTTAATAGTTAATTGGTGTTGGCTTGCCTGACAACGATGTTGGGCGCTATCACAACCTAATTTGGAACGTGACAATATGGTATCAGAGCTCTAGATTCACGTAGGTCTCACAAGTTATGGGTAGGTGTGATGGAGTCTTGCAGATCGGTGCGAAGACATTCGGACGTATGTTCGAGAGGCTATAGGATGTTAGGAAACTACTCTTTATTCATCCACTATCGTTCAGTTGCTGGTATACTAAGTTTCTTCCTTCTATTCTCTCACAGATAGTGAGGACGCGTACGGCAGACGTACCAGACCCGGGAGGAGCCGCTCCTCCTATTGCTAGAGCCCGAGGCAGAGGCCGGTGGAGGGCATCGGCCCGAGGTAGGGGAGAGGGAGTCTTAGATTTTCTCCAGTAGCACCACCAGTGGATCTAGTAGAGGATCTTGTTATTGAGAAGCAAGGAGAGGTGCGTGCCGCACAGCCAGCCCCGATAGATTTCATGACAGCACCGGGCTTTAAGGAGGTCATGGGTCGTATGATGCGGTTCATGGATACTATGACTCAGGCTGGTTTATTTCCAGCGGACCCACCTACATCTCAGGCAGGAGGGGGAGCACAGACCCTACTGCTCCGGCTCCTGGGCACGCAGTTGCAGTATATCACACCTCGGGCAGACTACCCGTGGCCAGAGCCCAGCCAGTGGAAATAGCTGCACCCTCCCCTAGACCAGTTACGGCCGGCGAGTCACAGAAGCTCTTAGACATCTGGACTAGGCTTCACCCTCCGGTATTTAGGGGTGAACGACATAAGTATCCTCAGGACTTTATTGGTAGGTGCAGGGACAGACTGACAACATAATCATATTGGAGTCTCGTGGTGTGGATTTCACTACCTTCCAGTTAGAGGGCGGGGTTCGTAGATGGTGGAAGTCTTACCTTCTTGGCAGACCAGCAGATGCTTCTCCCATGACTTGGAATCAGTTTACACAGATTTTCTTGGATAGTTATATTCCACCCTCTTAGAGGGAAGAGCTGCGAGGTCAGTTCGAGCAGCTCGAGCAGGGTCAGATGTCAGTGACCGATTATGAGGCGAGATTCTCTGAGCTGTCTGGCCATGCACTCATGATACTTCCTACCGATGCAGAGAGAGTGCGGAGATTTGTTGCGGGGTTGCACCCCACTATTCGGGCTAGCATGGCCCGGGAGGTTGAGATGGCCACAAGTTACCAGCTAGTGGTGGAGATTTCTTGGAGGATTGATAGCTACCGCTAGAGAGGTAGAGAGAAGATACAGCAGGATAAGAGGACCCGATACTCTGGAGAGTTTAGAGGTGCCCCGGCTAGGGTTAGAGGTCAGTTTGGGAGGGGTCAGCCCAGCAGGCCCCCATATTCAGCACCACCACCACCTCCTCGAGGTGCTCTATTGAGGCCTTATTTCAGTGTCATGCTAGAGAGTTCATACTGCTTACCAGCCATTCAGGGTTCTTAGGGGGTATTCAGGTCATCAGGGTTAGATTTTGGGGCAGCAGTCTATGGCACCGAGGGGTTGTTACGAGTGTGTGGATCCGAGTCATATAAAGAGATCTTGTCCCAAGCTTCGGAGCAAGGAAGTATAGCAGAGCCATCAGCCCATGATTACAATACTAGCCACTCGACCACCCAAAGGTGGGGGACAGGCTGGTAGGGGTCGTCCAAGAGGTGGAGGCCAGGAAGGGGGAGGTCAGCCAGCTATTGTTCAGTCAAGAGGAGGCCAGCCAGCCGGTGCTTCAGCTAGATTCTATGCTTTCCCGGCCAGACCAGATGTAGTGGCCTCAGATGCCGTGATCACATGTATTATTTCAGTATGCAGTAGGGATGCTTCAGTATTATTTGATCCATGGTCTACCTATTCATATGTGTAATCTCTATTTGCTCATTTCCTGGATATTCCTCGTGAGTCCTTGGGTACTCCTGTTTATGTGTCCACTCTTGTGAGCAATTCAATGGTTATGGATCGGATCTATCGGTCCTGTGTGGTCATATTCTGTGGTTACGAGACGAGAGCGTACCTTCTTTTACTTCATATGACCGATTTTGAGGTCATCCTGAGCATGGACTGGTTGTATGCATATCACTCCATCCTTGATTGCCATGCCAAGATTGTTACCTTAGCGATGCCAGAGTTGCCGAGGTTCGAGTGGAAGGGTTCATCTGTCAGTACATCCATTCGGGTTATCTTTTTCCTGAAGGCTCGACATATGGTCGAGAAGGGTTGTCTGGCTTATCTAGCCTATGTTCGGGACACCACCACAGAGTCTTTGACGATTGATTCAGTCCCAGTAGCCCAGGAGTTCGCCGATGTGTTTCCTTCTGACCTTCCAGGCATGCCGCCGGATCGTGATATTGATTTTTGCATTGACTTGGCTCCAGGCACCCAGCCTATATCTATTCCACCGTACTGTATGGCTCCGAAAGAATTGAAGGAGTTGAAGGAGCAGCTTGAAGAGTTGCTAGCAAAGGGATTTATCAGACCGAGTGTATCACCTTAGGGTGCACCAATATTATTTGTGAAGAAGAAATATGGGACCATGCAGATGTACATTGACTACCGCCAATTGAACAAAGTTACCATCACGAACAAGTACTCATTATCGCGCATCGATGATTTGTTTGACCAGTTGCAGGGTGCTAGGGTTTTCTCTAAGATTGACTTGAGATCGGGGTATCATCAGTTGAAGATTCGGGACTCTGATGTTCCAAAAATGGCCTTCCGTACTAGATATGGTCATTATGAGTTTCTTGTGATGTCCTTTGGCTTGACTAATGCCCCAGCAGCATTTATGGATTTGATGAACAGGGTGTTCGGGCCTTATATTGATTCCTTTGTTATTGTCATCATTGATGACATCTTGATCTACTCACGTAGCCTGGGGAAAGACGAGCAGCATTTGAGAGTAGTGCTTCAGAGATTGTGAGAGCAGAAGTTATATGCTAAGTTCTCCAAGTGTGAGTTTTGGCTGGAGTCAGTGGCATTCTTGGGGCATGTTGTATCGGGAGAGGGTATTAAGGTGGATTCTAAGAAATTGAGGCAGTTCAGAGTTGGCCACGTCCCACTTTAGTGACTGAGATCAGGAGTTTCCTGGGGTTAGCAGGTTATTATTGCCGATTTGTGCAGGGTTTTTCATCCATTGCAGCACCTTTGACTAGATTGACCCAGAAGGGTACTCCCTTCTGTTGGTCCGATGATTTTGAGGCGAGCTTTCAGAAGCTCAAGACAACTTTGACCACAACCCCATTTCTAGTGTTGCCTTCCGGTTCGGGGATGTATATAGTTTATTGTGACGCTTCACGCGTTGGCTTGGAATGTGTATTGATGTAGGAGGGGCGAGTTATTGCATATGCTTTGCGTCAACTGAAGCCCCATGAGAAGAATTACCATGTGCATGATTTGGAGTAGGCTGCAATTGTTCATGCTCTTAAGATTTGGAGGCATTACTTGTATGGAGTGTCTTTTGAGGTTTATACCGACCACCGTAGTTTGCAACACTTGTTCAAGCAGAGGGATCTCAATTTAAGGTAGCGTAGATGGCTTGAGCTACTAAAGGATTATGATATCACCATTCTTTATCATCCAGGCAAGGCAAATGTGGTCACGGATGCCTTAAGCAGGAAGGCAGAGAGTATGGGTAGCTTGGCATTCTTTTCAGCAGAGGAGAGGCCACTAGCTTTGGACATTCAGTCCTTGGCTAACAGACTTGTGAGGCTGGACATTTCAGAGCCCAGCCGAGTTCTTGCATGTGTTGTTGCTCAGTCTTCATTATTGGGGCAGATCAAGGCCCAGCAGTTTGATGATCCGCACTTGGCAGTTCCCCGAGAGATGGTACTACAGGGTGGTGCCAAAGAGGTTTCTATTGGCGAGGATGGTGTCCTGCGACTTCAGGGTCGTTTATGTGTACCTAATGTTGATGTCTTGAGAAAGAGGATTATAGAGGAGGCACACAGTTCACGGTATTCTATTCAATAGGTGCTACGAAGATGTATCGTGACCTGAGGCAACATTATTGGTGGCGGCGGATGAAGAAGGACATAGTGGATATATAGCTAGGTGCCTTAATTGCCAGGAGGTTAAGTATGAGCACCAGAGGCCAGGAGGCCTACTCCAGCAGATGACTATACCTGAGTGGAAATGGGAGCGCATCACTATGGACTTCGTAGTTGGGTTGCCGTGAACTTTGCAGAAGTTTGACACAGTTTGGGTTACTGTTTACAGGTTGACCAAATCGGCACACTCATTCTAGTAGCCACTACTTATACTTCATAGAGGTTGGCCCAAATTTACATCCAGGAGATAGTTTGGTTGCACGGTGTGTCTGTGTCCATCATATCAGACAGAGGTCTTCAATTTACTTTGCATTTCTGGAGAGCCGTACAGAGTGAGTTGGGCACCCGTGTAGAGCTCAGCACAGTATTTCACCCACAGACCGACGGGCAATCGGAGCAGACAATTTAGATATTAGAGGACATGCTGAGAGCATGTGTGATTGACTTTCTAAGACAGTGGGATCAGTTCTTGCCTTTGGCTGAGTTTGCTTACAACAATAGTTATCAGTCCAGCATCGAGATGGCTCCATTTGAGGCTTTATATGGTCGGCGATGTCGTTCTCCCATCAGGTGGTTTGAGCCTGGCGAGGCCAAGTTATATGGTACAGATTTGGTGAAGGATGCCTTGGAAAAGGTAAAGTTGATCCAGGAGCGACTTCGCACGGCACAGTCCATACAGAAGTGTTACGCGAATCAGAAGGCGCGGGACGTGTCATTTATGGTCGGCGAGAAGGTTCTCTTGAAAGTCTCGCCGAAGAAGGGTATTATGAGGTTCGGGAAGAAGGGCAAGTTGAGCCCTAGGTTTATAGGCACATTTGAGGTGTTGAGGCGTGTTGGGGAGGTTGTTTATGAGCTAGCTTTACCTCCCAGCTTATCAAGAGTTCATCCAGTTTTTCATGTGTCTATGCTCCGGAGATATCACTCCGACTTTACTCATGTGTTAGACTTCAGTACCATTCAGCTATATGAGAGCTTGGGCTACGAGGAAGATCCAATTGCTATTGTTGATAGACATGATCGCTAATTGAGGTCTAAGAAGGTTTCGGCAGTAAAGGTCCAGTGGAGGGGTCAACCAGTCGAGGAGGCAACTTGGGAGTTCAAGGAGGACATGCGGAGCAGATATCCACATTTATTCAAAACTCCATGTATGATTCTAGACCCATTCGAGGACGAACGATTGCTTAAGAGGTGGAGAATGTAATGACCCGACCAATCATTTTACGTTTTAAAACCCCGTACCCCTAAATAAAACTTCTCATACTTGCTTTTATTGATTTATGACTTGTAGGGATTGTTGGTTCGGAGGTTCGGAGAGTTTGGAGTGAAATCGGAACTTGATGTCATTCCGAGTAGTTTAAGTACACTTCGGCGCACTGGAAGTGAAATGAAAAACTTGAAACTCTTAAGTTTTATTCATGGGTTTTGGGTGGTGATTCTTATTTTTAATGTTGTTTCAGGCATTCCGAGAGTTCGAGCGAGTCCGTCGTATGATTTCAAACTTATTGGTATGTTGGGACAGGGCCTCAGGGGCCCCCGGACACCATTCGGATGCTGCATGAGTCGAGTTCAAAGCTCAAAAGAGCTGCTGGCGCACCAATTCTGGTGCGATCGCACCTGCGGTTGGGCAGCCATAGGTGCGAGCTCGCAGGTGCATTTGATGCATCGCAGATGCGGCCCAAGGAGCGGAGCCCAGGTTCCGCAGATGCGGCTCCTCTTCGGCAGAAGCGGAACCGCAGGAGCGGTCACCCGTCCGCAGGTGCGGCCCCAACTGGCCTAGCCCATTTATACAGAAGTGGACATTTATCTGCAGAAGCGGGACCGCAGATGCGGTCAACGCACTGCAAGTGCAAAAATCACTAAAGGCAGTGGCCTTCATTTAATACGGGAGTTAGTCATTTTTGGCTCATTTCACTCTATTGTTGGGCGATTTTTTTTTTTTTAAGCAATCCACTAGGCAGGGCCTAGGGCTAGTTTTATTAATGCTAAAAAGCGAAAAAAGAACCACATCAGAAGAGTACAAATAAGGGGGACAATAGCACCAGTAGTGTTTCCTCTATGCCTTGGCTATATGATCACTCCTCTGCGCCTCACAATGCCCTTATGGCAGCCTCATGTAGAGGAATCATGGTGTAGATGCCGGCAAAGTCTCACGAGGGCATATAATCTCATGGCCATTTGGATGTCTTTCCAAAGGCTAGAGAAACACAAACTGGGCTAAACCTTACCTTACTAATCCTATGGAGGCAAATAAAAAGCCTCACCTACTAGAATGCATGTAAAAATAAAGAAATAGCTAGCACTAAATATTCTATGATCCNTCAAGCTTGTGAGTTCTTCAACTTGTTGTTCCTTGCTTTCCACTTCAACTATCTTCAAAATGTCTTCAAACTTCATCATTTCTTCTTGGACCTATTTGATCTTGTGGAGGTGGTAGGGGCAGCCCCCCCTTTTTGTTTTGCAACTCTCATAGGCAGTTTTCTAATGATTAATTCTTGTGTGGCCTGCCATCCCAACTATGTTGCCTCTCGTGTGTCTTCTTCTTACTTTTATTCGATACACTTCTAAGATGTCTTGGTGAGAGATCTCCTTGCCTAGCCACATTAGCAAAGCTTGCATCTAGGTGTTCTTGATCTTTCCCTTCTTCATAAAGGTCATGCCCCATGTCCACACCAAAAGCTTTAGTAGGGTTTAATCCGGA
>ML344359.1:59124-128475 GCA_005239505.1 Nicotiana paniculata | reverse complement strand
TTGATCTTTTTACCTGAGGTGTTCCTTCATGGGCTACTTGCAAGGTATCCCAGATTTCTTTGGAAGTGGTGCAGCTTTGAATTCTTCTATACTCGTCTGGACCTAGTCCACACACTAGCTACTTCTTGGCCTTTGCATTCTTCTCCCATTTCTTCAGATCCTCAGCAGTGCAGTCAGCTCTAGTCTTTGGTACATCTACACCTTCAGCAGTCTTCATCATGGTAACTAGAGGACCATCAGTAACTATGTCCCAGAGTTCATAGTCTTCTCCAATCAGGTGGTCCTTCATCCTGTTCTTCCACCAAGAGTAATACTGGCCATTGAAGAGTGGTGGACTTGCAGTTGATTGACCCTCCCAGTTTCCAGGTGGTGCACTCATTTTGATCTTTCCAAGGTGTTATCCTTTTCAAGGATAACCCGTTTTGATACCAATTGAAGTTTTATACGTCAATACCACACAACATGGGGTGATTTTTGTGGTGCCCAATTTTCGAGTGTCGTCTCAATAGAAGAACCTGGTTCTTCTTGGTGTTCCAACTTCTACTGGTGCGAAATAATAAATGCAGTAAAGTAAAAACACAGAGATTTTTACGTGGAAAACACCTGGCTCAAAAGGTGAAAAAACCACGATCTACTCCTCATTAGGATTTTCCCAAACTCTTCACTGCAACTCTGAGCCAAACAGCATTTACAAAATAAACTCTTTTGTAAACCTAAGGACTAACTCTAATCCCTTTGTAGCAAACTAGCCTCTAGCTAATTGCGACACGCTTCAAGTTAACTCTAACTTGAACAATGTGTACCTATTACAATTGCTTCTAATAAAGCTGAAAGATACAATATTAAATCACCTACTACAACCAATTAGACTAGAAAGACAAACATATGAAACTGGTTCTTCTAGTTGGTCAGTAGCGTTTGTGTCGCACAAGGATTCTTCTTGCAAAATTTCTCTGGTAATTTTGCCTTCAGTTCTTGCTTCAATTCTGTCTTTGTGCGAATAATTCTTCAGTAGGAATACTTCAACATTATATAGCGCCAGAAGTTAAGATGTTCTTGTTTAGTTCTAATGCAACTCTTCCTTGGTGGAAGAGTTTGTGTTTATCTCAACTTTCTTCCTTTATTTTTTTCCTTGCTGAACTCGAACTCTAACCCCTTATTAATTTACAACCTTTTCACATTAGGAGATAACCTCTTGGTTCATGGATAATTCACAGATCACGTTTATCTCCTGTGCATGTACGGTTCTTGTGCCAATTGGTTCGTTCGAGATGTTTGCCCTGATGGACCTGGTTCAATTGGGTAGGCATTTGTCAATTTTCAAAACCATGCAGTGAATTGGATCAACAACATGATCATTGGAGGGATCGAAACCCCGCAGGGACTCGTCGCCAAGCGAACAAAAATATCCATCACCTAGGAAAAGCGAACTCGCATTTACATACCCGAGGACGCTCTCACATTCAGCAAAGAAGACATCGAGACCCTGTCTCAGCCTCATAACGACACATTGGTAATTTTTTTCTTTTGCATAAATTTCAAATTAAGCGTGTGCTCGTGGATCCAGGTATCTCGGCCAACATAATCAGGTCGAGGGTGGTAGAACAGTGGGGGCTGCTCGACGAGATCGTGACCGCCTCTCGAGTCCTCAATGGATTCAACATGGTGAGCGAGACAACAAAAGGGGATATCACCATCCCGGTCAACATGGCTGGTACAACCCAAAATACCAAGTTTCATGTCATCGAAGGTGACATGAGGTACAATGCCTTACTCAGAAGGCCGTGGATACACTGTATGAAAGCAGTGTCGTAAACCCTTCATCCAATGATGAAATTTCCAACAGAGGACGGAATAAAAAGAGTATACGGGGAGAAGCATGCAGTAAGAGAGATGTTCGCGATGCACGATGTGGCACCAACATCAATGCCTTATGCGTCGAAGGAGTCGAAGGACAAGCAAACAACCAAGTAGCAGTCACAAACTACGTTCTCGGCTGCACCCGAATGGACGAATAAAGGACCGTGTCGCGTCCTCGGGATGAGCAATTGAAACATATCGAGGCTCGAACTCTACCACAGTTAAGGTATAACCCCCTCCCTTTCTTATTTACGTTTTCTACTAACTCATGTGCAGGTGGTCGATTGAGAGGAATCGAAACACCCTCCAGCTCGAAGATCTTAGGTTTTAAAGCATGTGTTGCGCTATTTTTCCCTTAGATCAGATTTTATCTCAAATGGGTTTTACCGACGAGGTTTTTAACGAGGCAACATCCATATGCTACCTAAGGAGAACTCATCAAGTGTTCGAGGCTTATCTTCAATCAACCTCAAATACTGGGGGGCATCCCCCTAGGAGATCACCTCCTCGAAGAAATTGAAATATGCCAAAAAGGGTCTCGACAGGAGAATGATGTATCGGACCAAACGGTCGAATGAACCGTGTCCGCGTAGAATAATCGAACCCTCGATGGAAAAAATATGTATGCTTGTACCAAGTAATCAAAGGAGTATATATTATCATCAAAGCCCTCCATGAGGCAACATTCAACCTGTAAGCCCTCTATGAGGCAACCTCGAGCTCGTAAGCCCTCCATGAGGCAACATTCAACCTGTAAGACCTCCATGAGGAACTCTCGAGTTCTTAAGCCCTCCGTGAGGCAATATCAAATATGTAAGACCTCGAAAAGGCATGCTCAAAAACATAAGCCCTCCATGAGGCAATATCGAATATGTAAGGCCTCTAAGAGTCATGCTAAAAAAGCATAAGCCCTCCATGAGGCAATCTCAAATTCATAAGCCCTTCATGAGGTAACATTGAGCTCATAATCCCTCTATGAGGCAACCTCAAATTCATAAGCCCTCCATGAGGCAACCTCGAGCTCGTAAGCCCTCCATGAGGCAATATCGAATATGTAAGGCCTCTAAGAGTCATGCTAAAAAAGCATAAGCCCTCCATGAGGCAACCTCGAGCTCGTAAGCCCTCCATGAGGCAACATTGAACCTATAAACCCTCAATGAGGCAACCTCAAGCTCGTAAGCCCTCGATGAGGCAACATAAATATTCATAAGCCCTCAATGAGGCAACACCAAATCTGTAAGACCTCAACAAGGCATGCCCAAATTTGTAAGACCTTAAAAAGGCATAATCCTGATATTAAAGTCAAGGCTATATATTCGAACTTGTAAGACCCCTAAAAAGGCATACCCTCGATATAGACGCTGATACTACCTCACTTGGGGACTAAAAGGCTACGGCCAAACATAAAGAGCTTCGATCATATCAGCTCCAAACAATTCGTAAGAGCCTAAAGGCCAGCCTAAAAAGCCTCCGGGCCAATCTAAAGAGCCTCAGGGCTGATCTGAAAACCTAAGGGTCGATGAGCCTGAGTCAAAATCTGACTCGAGGACTGAGCCCTAAATGGTTAACTATCAGCTATTACCAATTTCTCATCAAGCACAAAACCCCAAGAGTTTCATTTCGAAGTACAACTCATCGGACTAATTATTGTCGAGCATCAAGATTCAGAACAAAAACAAAGACACAAACGAGTGGAAATTTATATAAAGGGAAAATCGAAAGGTTTCTTTTTATATATGTAATGATACAAAGACACATTTACAATGTTCTCTGAGAGCCTTATGCAAAGAATCGGAAAGAAAAATCCTAGTTTACTCTCGAGGACTTAGTCTTTCTTCCCCTCGGGGACTATGGCTTCATCGGCCTCCTGGGGACCGGCTCCCTCGTCGGCCTCTTCCTCATTGTCTTCGTCACCGGAAACAAGGAGCTTGGCGTCGAACTCATCCGCCTTGTCCTGCTCTATCTCCTCCGAGAGGTTGAAGCCCCTAGCATGGATCTCCTCGAGGGTTTTGCTCCGGGATTTGCACCGGGCATAATCATTGATCAGTCTCTCTCGATCAGAAGCCTCCCCCAACTTCATACGAGCCTCGGAGGCATCTTTCAGGTAGATGCCACCTTCTTATTGGCTTTTGCTCAAACCTCCTCGGCTTCAGCTCGAGCGTCCACGACATCAACCTTCATCTTCAAAAGGTCTGTCTCAAGCTTGGTAATCCTTCTCTTCTGAACCGAGTTGCTTCCTCGAGCATTAAGAAGTTGTATCTCGAGGGCGGAGGTCTTAGCCAAATCTTTCCTTTCAGCCGCAACATGAGCACCTATATGTTCCTTCAACTCGTCGCGTTCGAAAGTAGCCTGGCCGATTTCGCCTTAAAGGCGGTCCAACACCTCCATTTTTCTCTGAAACTAAGATGGCGAAACATTAGTTTCTGAAAGTGGAAAAAGAAGCCGATATTCCCTCGATATGAAGGCTGCCTGCTTCTCGAGATGGACCTCGTAATTTTGACTTCAATTCATCTCCGATCGAAGTGTATCAACTCTCTTGTCTTCTTATCACAAAGAAGCCTGAGAGATTTCTCCCCATCCAAGGCTTTCCGCAAACCTTGCAGCGAAGCAGCTCAGACTTGAGCTTGTCAAAGGCATGTGGGAAGGAAGGTCCAGTTAGAAGGATAAAATACAAAGCTGAGAAGGCCAAAAGATTACCGAGGCTCACCATAGAGCAGAGCCGCTGAGCCTCCTCGAATGTCGAGCGCACATCCACTGGTCTATTCTCATCGGCCCCAGTTGAACCGCCCTGAACATCCTTCTAAGTACCTTCTAAGGGAGAATAAGATGGTGGCAAAGGACCTTCGATCATCCCCTCCCGTGGAATCTGTCCCCCGAGGCTGGAGACCCGGGTTCAGCAAGTCCAGCTACCTCGGGAGACTTCTCGGTTCTAGACTTCGATGTGGTGCCATCCCTTTCGGTCGCATCGCCGCTTGTATGACGGCCCATGGATGCGAGACCTTACTCGATGGTTGCATCTTCTTTGTGCCTTTGGGAAGGCCCTGCCTCACTTTGAACATCCTCATGCACCGAGGATCATTTCCTTTTATTACCTTAACTTGGATCCGAAGCCAAAGGTCTTTCCTCCTCTCCAAGAGGGCATGGTCTCACTTCATAAAACTCACCAATACCTGCAGCAAAGAAATTAATAAACATAAAGAGTAGTACCTTTTAAGAAGGTAACCATATAGCACATACCATGGTGTTTTGCTTCCCATCTTCCCTTTGACAGATCTCGCCACTTGCGTTCATCATAGGTTGACCAAGCTGCCAGTTTTCGAGTCCAATCCGCTAGGTTGGGGACCTCGTATGGAAACCAAGGAATCTCTACAGAGAAGGAAAGAAAACATTATTACAGAGTCCGACTCCACTAAGAACAACAAATGGCAAAGTACAGCGTATCACTTACGTGTAAAATTCCATTTCTCGGGAAAAGGTAGGAACTCCGCAGGAATAATATCAACAGTCCTCACTCGGGTAAACCGACTCATCCACCCTCGGTCCCCATCCTCATCATCCACTAGCGATAAAGGTCCTGGTGGATCAACGTCGTAGAGTAACCAGACCTCGGTAATGTAAAGGCTGACATAGTCTGATGAGGTGGCTGAGGGTGAACTCGAGCTCGGCCTTCTATGCAAAGAATCTTATCATCAACAATATCCGCCAGAACGACGGATGGACCTGAGCCAAGTTAACTCGAGCACGACTTGGTCGAGATGGCCCAACGTAAAGGGGTACGTGTATACATTCAAAAAACCCTCTACATGAGCCATGATACCCTCTTCCCGAGAAAGTATCTGACACATCACCTCTTCTCCCCATCCGCAGTCTCTCCTCACGGCCTCGAGGTGTCTCTCTTCTATTGATGAAATGAACCTCGATCCATGTTTTCGATGGACCGGAACATTGAGAGGTCTGTCTAATGTAAAGTCCTTCCTCAAAACAAAACAGTTCGAGGTTAGCTCACCAAACACCGGAGGTGTACCACCGGTCGTACGGGAAGCAGAGGTAGAGCTTCCCTCTTCCTGGTGAGCAGATTTGGACACGACATCTATGACTCCTTTGAAACAAGTAAAAGAAGATGAAAACTCGGGCGGAAGCTTCAAACTAAGATAGCAGAAGAAATGATGCAAGAAAAGGAACTCCAAAGAGGTTTTGCAAACAAAAAATCCCTCAATGAAGGTAAATCAAATATATATATATAGGGAAAACGACGACTATTCATTTACTCTAATAGCCAATCAGCTTTGATAGAGCCATTATGACATCTTGGGAAACGTACAAGTAGGGACACCTCGATCGGTTCACAGTCGCATCATAAGAATGATGCGATCACACAACGTTCGAGGGATTGAAGGGTTAAATCAACCTCGGGAAGGTATGCAGCTGAAATATGAACGGTCCAATCTCGAGGGCCTCCGTTACTCCGAGACCAGGATCGAAGGGGCTAAATTTAAATTCAAAGATTAACTTTTGCATAAACACTAAAAGGCAACGTTTTGAAACGAAGAAATCCGTTGCATTCCCAAAAATATATTTACAAGAGTGCTTTACAAAAACTCCCACGATGAGCCCACATACAAAAAAGAAGAAGTAAAAAAAAGGGCAAAGTATGTTATCCTTTATCCTCTCTACTTCCCGAGTCACTTGCCGAGCCCTCGTCCGAAGTAGTCAGAAATGTTGATTCGTCTTCCAAGGCCTTGGATTCTTCGGTTTCAGCAGAGAGATCGAAACCCCTGGCGTGCACCTCTTCGAGGGCCTTCCTCCTAGCTTCCAATCGAGCATGAGCAACGGCCCGAGCCAATTTGAGATCGGCCTCTTCGAGTATCTCTCTGGCCCGATTATTTGAGGCAACAACATCATCTTTGTACGAGGATACGAATGCATCGACCTCAGACTTGACCATGGATAATGCGGAAGCTTCCTCGTGAGCACCTCGAAGAAGACCCTGAATCGAGGCTAGCTCCTTCTAAAGAACTTCCCTCTCTGAGGCCACGCTATCATTATGCCGCTTCAGCTCTAGGATCTCTACATCTTTGGCTACGATCCCTCCCCGAAGCTGCCCTTTCAGGGCATCCTTTCTCTCAATCTGAAAATACTGAACTAAGGTAATAAGCACCAAGTTATAACAATAACATATAAGCTCGTGAAATACCAGATTACATGCTCGATGGAGTTAGCCCTCTCCTGGAGCGCCTTCTCTAAGACTGCCCGGAGGTCGACCAACTCCTTCTCTTTTCGGCATGTAGAGCCTTCAGCTCATTTGACTCCGATGTGAGCTTCTCAAGCTCCTCCTCGCGATATGTCATCTCATCTTGTAGCTTGGAGAAAGCCTGATCATACAGTGTAATGATCTACAGCGCAAAGGAGAGAAGTTAGAAAAACAAGAATAAAAACTTGAAGCACAAATAATATATATCGAGAAGTTACCCATTTTTGGAGTCTCGTAGCTTCCTCAAGAGCAATCGGGGCGTCAATATTTGTGTCTTCTTCGACACCGACAAAGTAGTCCTTGAATAAATCATCCTCTCCCTGAGAGGCCCCAACATCATGAGCTTCCGCAAATAACACAAGGCATCGACTTCCATCGAGGCTTCCTCAAGCCCTCGAAGAATCCCGGAATCGGCTCCTCCAACCAGGTATTCGTCGGCACAGGTCGCATCCTGTCCAATGGTTGGCTCGGGGACTGCACCCAAACCCTCCTCGAGGGACTCCTTCAATGCTTCATCTTACCATTTGTACCAAAGTACAACTGTTATCATCTTCGTCTTTAGCACGAAGACTTTCTGCAGCTGCCGGGGTCAAAATTGTGGCATCGGTCTTAGGCTTTCGAGCCTTAGGTTTCTTTGGTTTCGGAGACTCTGCTAGCGTCTCCTTCTTCCTCTTTTTTCCCTTGGCAAGTTTTTGGGCCTCTTCTTCACCAGGAGGAGGCAGTCTCATCGAAACGGCTTCCCCGAGGCCTGCACAAACATAAAATATGAGACTTGTCGCCATGAAATCTACTCATAAGAAATCTAGAAGTGACAGTGATGAGAGCATACCATGATTCTTGGCCTGCCATCGCGTCTTGATCAAATCACGCCAAACGCATTCACTATATGGAGAGGCGGAATCTAAGAGCTTAACCCATCCCGGGAGGTCCTTGACCAAACCAGGGAACTACATGGTGCCTATGAAATCAGAAGAGAATCAATTAAAAAGCGAAGGGGTCAGTTCAGAAGAAGAAAAAGAGGTGATTCAGGTGATAAAACATGCTCGATATAGGGACACCTACGTCTTATGTTCCATTACTCCAGGAATGGCATCTTCTCGACAAGGATAAGGTCCAAGGTCCTGACTCGAACAAATCGGCTCATCCATCCCCGGTCTTTGTCCTCGTCGATGCAGGCAAAAAATGCTTTGGCAGATCGACGTTGCAGCTTGACTAAGCCCCCTCGATAGAGACGAGGGCTATATAATCATCGAGGGTAAAAAATACCCCCCCCGACCACGTTCGAGAAATATCTAATCATATAGACAATTCTCCATAAAGAAGGACAAATTTGACCGAACGTCACTCGATACTGACGACAGAAATCGAGGTTCACCGTGTCTATCGATGGAGAAGAAGAATTTATAGGGCCTAAATTGAAAGGACACGTATATATGCTGAGGAAGCCAGCTTTATCTATAACTATGCTTTCCTCAGATGAGGGAATTTCTACTTGTACCGCTTCCCCCTGGTGGAAATCTATCTTTACCTTCTTCACGTCGGTTATCACACTTATGTACCGAGACATGGGCTCGCATCGGCCCGGTGTCGAGGGTGGTCTATCAATTTTGAAATTGGAGGATGTCTCGCAGGAACCGGGAATGCACTCCTCAATATGAGGAGGCGCTTTTGATTTGCCCTTAGACGGGCGTGACGAATAAGTGGTTCCCTCTTTTTGAGGGGCCATTTTAGAAGTTTTGGACATGGCTATAACAAATTTCCAAAGCAAGAAGATGAAGAAGTGAACGTAGAAGAAGGATGAAAGCAGGAAACTATTAGCAAATATTTGAAGGCTTGAAGGTATTGTAAAAGTTTGAAAGATGGAAAATGGAAGGATTTATAGGAATCGTTTGAGCATGTTGGAGAAGCGGAAAGGTCAACCAATAACGGTTCATGGGCTTTTCGAGAGCCGTGTTGACAGCGACCACTATGCAGCCTTTCTGTTACAACATTTAATGATCTCACGTGGCTGACGTCATAATGAAGATATCGAAGAGGCAAGAACTCAGGATCGTTTCTTATAATTTCATTCTAAGAAACGCGGGGACTATCTGTGTATGGCCAAAATCGGGGAGTCCGATTTTGGGACCGTTATGACATCCCATGACTGACCTCGAGGAGCCCGAAGCGGAATTCATTGTTCGATCTCGAGGTATATCCCTCGAGGAAGCAAATCGAAGGCTCATTGTGCTCGACCCCGGTGCAGTATAAATCGGTGACCATCATGGAAAGGAGGGAAATTCCCAAGGGCACGTGGCTAGAGCTGACCAAGTCTGCAAGAGTAGTACAAGACCGTACCAAGACATTAAATAGTTGTACCAACTGCATTTCTTTGTAATAATTACACATGTACTATGTTGGAATTCCCCCTCCTATATAAAGGGGATCCTTGTCATTTTTTGGGACACATGAATATTGAATACAACAAGAACATTCTCTACCTTCTTAACATACTCAACATTTGTTCTACGGATTTGTTGCCTTTCATTTATTTGTTCATTAATTGTTCTTCATTTATTTCTCATTATTGATCATAAAGGGTTATCCTCGAGGCCCTCCATATTGTTATTCATCCGTCGACCGTCCTCCGTTAAGCATTATAGTTCGACCTCGAGACCCTGCTTCGGCCAGCTCGAGACCCTGTTTTGTAACAGCTTGGTTTGTGTATCACTACTTTTCTTTATTCTTACCTTATTCTCCTAGCTCACACTTAGCATGTATTGCCTAACACCTAGTATAAAAATAAATCACATATTTTTAGAACCACAAAATCAAATATAATTGTCATTACCATTTTCCAGGTAAACAGTTTCATTCTAAAAACATGTGATTCTAAGATCGTTTCTTATCATTTCGTTCTAAGAAACGCGAGGACTATCTCTGTACGGCCAAACTCGGGGAGTCCGATTTTGGGACCGTTATGACATCCCCTGACTGACCTCGAGGAGCCCGAAGCGGTATTCATTGTTCGATCCCGAGGTGTATCCCTCGAGGAAGCACATCGAAGGCTCATTATGCTCGACCCCGGTGTAGTATAAATCGGTGACCATCGTGGAAAGGCAAAAAATTTCCAAGGGCACGTGGCTAGAGCTGACTAAGTCTGCAAGAGTGGTACAACTTCGTATCAAGCCATTAAATAGTTGTACCAGCTTCTTTGTAATAATTACACATGTACTATATTGGGATTCCTCCTCCTATATAAAGGGGATCATTGTCATTTTTTGGGACGCATAAATATTGAATACAACAAGAACCTTCTCTGCCTTCTTACCATACTCAACATTTGTTCTACGGATTTGTTGTCTTTCATTTATTGTGTTCATTAACCGTTCTTCATTTATTGCTCATTATTGATCATAAAGGGTTATCCTCGAGGCCCTCCATACTGTTATTCCTCCATCGACCATCCTCCGTTAAGCATTATAGTTCGACCTCGAGCCCCTGCTTCGGCCAGCTCGAGACCCTATTTTGTAACAGCTTGATTTGCATATCACTACTTTTTCTTTATTATTACCTTATTCTCCTAGCTCACACTTAGCATTTATTGCCTAACAACTAGTATAAAAATAAATCACATATTTTTAGAACCACAAAATCAAATATAATTGCCATTAGCATTTCCAGGTAAGCAGTTCATTCTAAAAATACGTGATTCTAAGATCATTTCTTATCATTTCATTCTAAGAAATGCGGGGACTATTTGTGTACGGCCAAAATCGGGGAGCCCGATTTTGGGACCGTTATGACATCCCATGACTAACCTCGAGGAGCCCGAAGTGGAATTCATTATTCGATCACGAGGTGTATCCCTCAAGGAAGCACATCGAAGTCTCATTGTGCTCGACCCCGGTGCAGTATAAATCAGTGACCATTGTGGAAAGGCGGAAAATTCCCAAGGGCACGTGGCTAGAGCTGACCAAGTCTGCAAGAGTGGTACAAGTCCGTACCAAGCCATTAAATAGATGTACCAACTGTATTTCTTTGTAATAATTACACATGTACTATGTTGGGATTCCCCCTCCTATATAAAGGGGATCCTTGTCATTTTTTGGCACACATGAATATTGAATACAACAAGATCATTCTCTACCTTCTTAACATACTTAACATTTGTTCTAAGGATTTATTGCCTTTCATTTATTGTGTTCATTAATTGTTCTTAATTTATTGCTCATTATTGATCATCAAGGGTTATCCTCGAGGCCCTCTATACTGTTATTCCTCCATCGACCGTCCTCCGTTAAGCATTATAGTTCGACCTCGAGGCCCTGCTTCCGCCAGCTCGAGACCCTGTTTTGTAACAGCTTGGTTTGCATATACTACTTTTCTTTATTCTTACCTTATTCTCCTAGCTCACACTTAGCATCTATTGCCTAACAACTAAAATTAAAAATAAATCACATATTTTTAGAACCACAAAATCAAATATAATTGTCATTATCATTTTCCAGGTAAACAATTTCATTCTAAAAATATGTGATTCTAAGATCGTTTCTTATCATTTTATTCTAAGAAACGCGAGGACTATCTGTGTACGACCAAAACCGGGGAGTCCGATTTTGGGACTGGTATGACATCTCATGACTAACCTCGAGGAGCCCGAAACGGAATTCATTATTCGATCACGAGGTGTATCCCTCGAGGAAGCACATCGAAGTCTCATTGTGCTCGACCCTGGTGCAGTATAAATCGGTGACCATCGTGGAAAGGCGAAAAATTTCCAAGGGCACGTGGCTAGAGCTAACCAAATCTACAAGAGAGGTACAAGTCCGTACCAAGCCATTAAATAGTTGTACCAGCTGTATTTCTTTGTAATAATTACATATGTACTATGTTGGGATTTTTCCTCCTATACAAAGGGGATCCTTGTCATTTTTTGGGACACATGAATATTGAATACAACAAGAACATTCTCTGCCTTCTTAACATACTCAACATTTATTCTATGAATTTATTGCCTTTCATTTATTGTGTTCATTAACTATTCTTCATTTATTGTTCATTATTGATTATAAAGGGTTATCCTCGAGGCCCTCCATACTGTTATTGCTCAATCCACCATCCTCCGTTAAGTATTATAGTTCGACCTTGAGGCCCTGCTTCGGCCAGCTCGAGACCATGTTTTGTAATAGCTTAGTTTGCATATCACTAATTTTCTTTATTCTGACCTTATTCTCCTAGCTCACACTTAGCATCTACTGCCTAACAACTAGTATAAAAATAAATCACATATTTTTAGAACCACAAAATCAAATATAATTGTCATTACCATTTTCCAGGTAAACAAAAACAAAAAGACAAAAGGCAACAATATTAGTATCACCACAGAAATCATAGGAAAAATAGGAACAACATGAAACCCAGAAGAAAGATGCAAAGCAAAAGCGATAGCTAGTAAATAGGTCCTGCACTGAAAAGTGAAATAGTAAGACACCACATTGTCACTAGCTATCTTAGACAAAAACCCTAACAGATTGGTCTTATAATGGTACGAAGTAAGAAAAGACTCAACTACCTCCTAACCTACAACCTTAATACTCGACCTTCACATCTTCCTATTTTGAAAAAAAATCAACACTTAATATACACTAGCTCAACATCAGGTGGATAATAGATCGGCCGGGCTCCTCTACCTTTCTTCACTTAAAAATCAGAGTATATGATTTGAAATTGTGATGTGCACCTAACCGCACATCATATGCAGTGCTCCTACCATTAGTCCAAAGCCCTAGGGGCATTAAACAAATCTAAACAATTGACATCCTAATGACTATAATTTTGACTAAACTATCTGCATTTTTACTTTATTTTGTAAGACATGTCTTTACCACTCAAGATCAATGCTTCTATAGTATTCAAATAACTGATTAATAAAGTTTTGCAAGGTTCATATCAGTATTCTAAAGATGTCACAAATAGAAGCTTAATCAAAATTAGAGAGAAAACCAATGTGATTTACACATACACATAAGTAGAAATCAAACGAGAAAACTGAAACTGCTGCAATATTCACTGATATTCGTTAGTAGCTGTTTGGCTACAACTTACCAATCAGCAGAATCTCTGTTTCTTTCAATAAATTCCATTAGAGATGTGTTTACTCTCAAAATCGGATAATAATTGAATTTATAAGTGACTTCAAGAATACGTGAGTTAACTTGATACCAAATGATAAATTAAGTTGCATTGGAAACAAATAATGATAGAGTAAAAGCAAACTATACGAATTGAACAGTCTCAGTCTTGGAAAGTTAATCACCCTCGAACGGGGTACACTTCAGTCGGTATCAAGATACAGAAGTACAAGAGCTTAAAGAGAAAAGATGATAGTGTATTGCTTTGGAATGCGTGTTACAATGTGTCCATTGAATTATCAGACCCCCGTCCCCTTTCATATAATAGATGAGTCTTACTTTAGGTACAATTCTATAAAAGATAAAAATCTCTTGATTTTTGGTGATTGTCGGTTCCTTATTGATATGCGCCGAGTTTTCCGCCGCAATATCTGGCCGGTCATGGATATTTCGGTCTTCTATTGATTATACTAATAATGTTTCTTCGAGCTCGTTCGGTGCTTGGGTCGACTTCAGGATCACAGACTCAATATTCTCGAAGGTAGGCGTTCTAACCCCGGGTTCTACTCGGTGAGACTTGAGGTCGATCTTCAGTCCTTGATTTTCATATTCCGCGCCTAACCTACCATGTCGCATACGAGCTCGAATTCGACCGTATACACGTCCGTAGAGTAAGAAGGAAAGAAACCAAGAAGAAACCACCCAAACCAAAAGATTAGAGGAAAGAAAGCGCAGATAGAGTCCGAACTTGTTTCTTTTGGTGTGTGTCTTCTTTCGTCTGTCATAAGCAAACAATATCAGTGCTACACCCCGATTCTCAGTTCAATAGCTTTTCCAATGAGATTGCAGCATAAATTCGAAATTTCGAAACAAATCTTCAGCCTCACATTCGAAATCGCAACTTCAAAAAACTTGATTCCAAACCTTAAGATAGTGATTTATAGAAATAATAATCACTAACATCAAGAAATAAAGATAAAAATCAAAGATTTAGAGAAGACCCAACTTTAATTTAAAATTAAAATAAATACTCTAATTCAACAAATAAAGAGAACCGAATCCATATGAAATTAGTTTCAAGTGGAAGAAATTCTACTACATCTTGTAAGTTTGACATACTACCATTCTTTTCTCTCAAGAAAAATCTTATATGCCTGATCCAAGTTAATCCGTCGAGCCCCATCGGCCCTTGAGACTTGACTAAGGCTGGGCCGGAGGAGGCTCATGGGCCAACAAAATTTAATTCGAATTTAAAATTGAAAATTAAAAAAAAAAAAAATGTTTTACTCACAACTAAACACTTAACCAAATTTGTCATTTGAGTTTTATCGATGAGATATAATTTTTCGAAATGAATTTGCTTGAATTTTATATTCTTTATTTTGTAGTTCGAATTAGTTGTTTTATTTTTGTAGAGTGTCAGCTCTTTGTTGACGCAACAATATTTATTTAAAATTCAGTTCATGTTGGTTTATTAGGAACTCTTCAATTTATTTATTTTTCCTCTCAACTATATTTTATGTGTACGTGACTATCAGATAGGTATATTTTAATTTGCATTTGTCGATGGATTAGGTTATGATTTCTTTTTGTGAAGTTTCTTTTCCTTTATTTCGATTATTATTGACTGATAAATTTTTTAAATTTAGCTGACAACTTCAAAAGTTTGCTAATAGCTAATTCCTTTTTGCAAATAAAATGAACTTTCTAAAATACTATAAAGTTTTATGTAATATTAACATATTATATTATATTTTTGCAATTTTTACTTATTTACGTATCATTCTATATTAAAAATATTAGCAAATTTGACAATTTTAGGTTCGGATTTAGATTGAATTTTTTTTATATATTTATATAAAATAAAATAAAAAATTGGAAAAGATAAAAGAGCTTGTCCATCCTAGCCCACGGCCCGCTTAGGGATGTGTTAGACTAACCTAAAACTCTAGCTCCGCTCGCTCCCACCTGCCTTCTTCCCACTATAGTGAAAGATCTTTCACTTCACCATAGCAGGAACCTTGCTAACCTTCTCGGCCAGTTAGTCTAACCACATGGATCCCCTCCTGCTTTCACACCCACCGTAAACTCTTACTACCTTCAATATTATAAAGAATATTTAGACCTTATAGCTCTCAATCAAACCTTTGATCTCATTTTAAAAGGGAAGTTTTACCTCATATAGTAAAGTTTTACACCTTATTTATTTTAAATAAAAACTTCTTTAAAATATTATTTTCTATAGCTACCTTTTTAGTTTTTATAGCAAAATATGTATTTATAGTATATACGACAATTAAGTCATTATATACGTTGTCTAATAATTTTCTCTCTCTTTATTTCAGTTATTCTCTTCCAAAATCAACGCACAATATCTTATTTCTCTCTCCACAATTTCTCTCTCACATCATCATTGTCTTCCCCACTGTTAAACCACGGTTCTCAGAAATCGCCATTGTCTCTCTCAATTTTTAATTTTTTTTTTCTCCAAAAAGTTGTGGTAAGTGTTAAAGTTTTCTTGAGTTTTTGGCCAGTTAAAGCTTTTTCTTTTTCTCTTTAATATTTTTTAAAAATATTCACCATTGTTAGGTTTTCTGCAGAATACCCACTAAAGCGCTCAATTTCGAAGGGCAATCTTTTGATTTGCAAATCACTCAAGAGGAACACGTATTTGCAGGTTCATCAGCAACCATTGAAGCCGAAAGGAGAACAAAAATACACAATGACCCTAATTGTAGATGTATTTATATGTATTCGAGTCCGCATACATTGATTTTTAGTTTGTACAGTGGTTTTTTATTCTTGTATTTAGATGTATTTATATGTATTCGAGTCCGCATACATTGATTTTTAGTTTGTACAGTGGTTTTTTATTCTTGTATTTAGATGTATTTATATGTATTCGATAAGACATACACTGATTTTTATTTTGTATAGTGATTTTCGATTGTTGTATTTAGATGTATTTATGTGTATTTGAGTTCATACGTCATACAATAACATTTTTAAATACATTGTTAGTTCGAGAAAAGGCCCAAAATAGTCATATTTCTTTTTACATCATTCCAGAAAATATTTTTTTCCTATTTTTTTTTTCATATCAAATGTGGAGACTAAAAGTGTACCATTTTATTAAAGAATATAGACTATAGTGCTCCATGTGAAAGAAATAAGATTAGTTTGAGTTAAAGTCCAAAGATACTGTACTATTTTAGGCCTTTTCTCTTGTTAATTCTACCACTTTGATGTTATTCATCAATTAATTATGCATTCAATCCATATGTATTTAAAACAACAATCTAGTGAAATACAGTAAAATACTCTCAATACAAATAAAAAATCAATGAATACAACCAATGAAGTATACTCAATAAAGCAGTAATACCATGTATTAGAAATAAATAAAATATTGTAAATACAAAAATAAACTTGAATACATTGAACACAACTGTTAGATACAACAGAATACAAGCACTAGGTTTATTATGAAATATGCAGGCAGTAGGTTACCATTACAGGTTGTATCTGGCATAAATACACGATGAATTCATATACATAAATTCGAATCTCAAAATATTTCTATAGATACTTGTGTCAATTCCGAGCAGAACCTCGAACAATGTTAGAAAAAAAAAGGTCCAATTGTATCAGAAATAAAAAGAGGGACTGAAACTCTGAAGAAGGCTTCGTTTTTTTGTGTTTAGCGTATGATAAATCTTCTCATTTATTGGAATGATAATGTTATGTGTTATAATTGATTTAAGTGAGTTATATTAGGGGTGTATCCCATTAAATGAGCAGCTTTTCATTATTAAACAACTAGAGAGACCTATAATTACGTTGTTTACCGTTAGTGTATTCATGAATATATGTGAATACAGCGACTGACAGCTGGACTGCCCTGTTTCTTAATCGATTTTTTCTGTTGTATACATGAATACAGTAGCTCGAATACATCGAATACATTACCATAACAACTAAAAGGTAGCTACATGAAGTAATTATGTATATGGTAGCTATAAAAAGTTAATAACCACTAAACAATAGTCATTTCTGGAAATTCCTCTTTCAAAAATAGGATCAGCTCGTCCTCGCTTGTCGAATTTCATAGCCCATGAGGCTTGAGTTGGGCCATGCTGGACTGGGCTGGGCTAACAGATTTTGATAACTCTACTAACAATAGGCCTAATAAGTTGGAGTAATAAGCAAGCTAGTTCAAAATTGCAAACATAGCCCAAATTGCAAATAAGAACTTGTAGCCCATCTCCCTTCAAATATCCACTTGAACATATGGCTTTCTTATCTACATAACTAAATGTAGATGGTCTCTAATCATTACAAATATGCCAATAATATCACTCAACTACATAAAGTCAAACCTCTTTATAACCGTCTCGTTTGTTCCGAATATATTTAGATGTTATAGTGAAGTGTTATTACAGAGAACATATATTACAACATAACATAAAAATTGATTGCGAAAAAGATTGACTTAGAACCATTGGATACCTATAACTCTATCACAGAGTGGCGAAGTCAACAACTATGCTAGGGTTTAAGGAAACTCAAAAATGTCATGTATGATATTTGAACCTATATTTGTTTTATGTTAAGGGTATTCAAAATGTTATATATGTGTAATAACAATTTACTTTTATTCAATTTATGCATTATAACTTTGGAGGGGACTCAATTGAATTCCTTTCATTCTATGTGGCTCTAGTACTAGTGCTAACTACAATTACATGACTTACCTTTAATACAAATGTGCTTTTTTTTATTTTTCGTTTGGTAACAATAAAACTATTTCTACTCCCTAAAGCATTGGATATCAATATTATCACTCTACTACATATTATGAGTACTAACTACTACTGCTCTCTCCATTTTATTTTATGTGATACTTTTTGCTTCTTGAGAGTTAATTTAACTATTTTTAAAGCTAATAAATTAGATCAATTCAATATTTTAAATTAAAATTTTAGATATTCAAATCTATATAAGAATACTAAAAATGATAAATTTTCTCATGTCAATGCGATTATAAAGTATATTTTAAAATATTAGTCAAAATTAAATTAAAAAGTGTAGGTAAAGACACCCGTAAATACAAAATCAAGGAGAAGCGGCCTGCAGGCAGAGCATACTGAGAAAATCGCCCTCACTTCACTATGTACAACACTTAATACCACACGTACAACCATTATTTGCTGCACATCGTTGTTCCCCTATATAAACAAGCAACTTTCACACACCTTATCTTCTTCATCCTCTTCTCCTCCTACTCCCTGCACTCTTACTCTTTACTCCTACAAACAACATTCTCCGATGGCGGACCCAAATGAAACCAACTTAAACGGTTCGCCCAATCCAGAAGATGAGAACGAAGAAGAAGAGGAAGAGGAAGAACTCGAAGAACCCACTTCCTCAGATTCGGACTCGGAATCCGAAACGGGGCTCCAACCATACACCCAGGCGGGAGGTGAACCCGACACAGACGATGAAGAAAACAACACACCCGAAGCAAACGTGAAGCGTTTCATGCGAGTCCTCAACTCCAAACGCAGAAAGCGTGAACTAGAAGAGGAAGCTGAAGAGTACACTTATCACGAGGACTTGTTTGACTTTCCGTACGACTCTGAAAATTGGAGGGAAGAGGATTTAAAGGAGCTTTGGGGGGATGCTCCGATTGAAATGACCAAACCCGGTTGGGACCCCAATTGGGTTGATGAAGAAGAAGAGGATATTATTAGTGAAGAAACTAGAGCGGGCCGGGACCCGCCTATTGCCCCATTTTATGTTCCTTATAGGAAACCGTTCCCTGTGGTGCCGGATAATAACTATGATATTTCGAACCCGAAATCAGTGATTGAAGAGCTTGATAGGATTGAAGAGTTCTTGAAGTGGGTTAGCTACATTTTTGCTGATGGTAGCTCGTGAGTCTCTTTTTTGCACACTTTTTTTTTTTTTTTTGGAGAGAAGTTGTTTAATGGGTTTTTATTTGCTTTATAATTGAGGTAAAGATTGTTTTTGTTTTTGAACTTTGAATGTGAAAGTATATGGTTTTTAGCTGCTAGTGTTAGTTTTCATTTTCATAGGCATTGGACCTGAATAGTGGGTATATGGGTGTGTGTTTGCTGTACAATTGAGGTAAAGAATGTTTTCACCCCCAAAAAGGTGAACTTTGAGCAGAGCTACCCCGTATCTGTGCTGGTGTGAAGTAGCAGGTAACTGGTGTGGAGTAGTTGATGTGTGCACAAGCTGCCCGGTTACACCACTTACACCACTGTCATTTAAAAAAGAAAGAAAAGTGAACTTTGAATATAGATATGATTGGCTATATGGTTTGAGCTGCTAGAGTTAGTTCTAATATTCATAGGCATTGGAGTTGAATAGTGGAGTGTGTCATTGATTCTATGTGCTAATGTGGAGGAGTTCTTTTCCCAAGCTAAAATTAGTTGTGTGCTATGATTTTTCAAGTCTCGACGCACTAAGCTTATGCTATGCTGTGGGCCGGACCACATTGAGTCTTATGTATGCAGCCTTACCTTGCATTTATGCAAGAGGCTGTTTCCGCGCCTTGCACCCGTGATCTCTTCGTTACACGGCAGTCCCTTCTCAAGTGTCTAACTTTATTGACATTGTTAGCATTTCCTATATATTTAGATTTAGTGAATTCCTTACTTTAATGTAGTGCCTAGTTAATCATCTTGAAGTAAATCTTGAATAGAGAAATTGGATGTCCAAAATGAGATGGAAGAGATTTTTCATCTAGTTGTAGTAAATAGACGTAGTTGTTGGATGAATTGGCATTTTTATTTCGTCAAATCTTTAATAGATAATTATCTTTTAAAGAAACCTGAGTACTAGCCCCAATATGTAAAAAATCAGTATTCTGATGATATTGTAAATGGTGCTATACTTTCTATCTAAGGCTGTCATGTTCAAGCTCAAATTTGCGGGGGTTGAAGATGTATTGCACTTGCTGCATAATCTTCAAGGTTCACCAGAGATGGTTCAATTTAGGGGTGGCCAAAAACAGTAAAAAGTGGCGTGTGTATATTTGTTGGAATATGTAATTAGATCATTGAACGCATGGATTATGGAAGGGGATCTACTTGTTTCTATGTTTCCTTATATAATATTCAGAAATGCACAAGCAATCTGAGTATGTAATTGGGGTCAATTGATTTTTTGGCTCTTTACAAACTTGTTTTGAGTTTTATGACCCTACCTCTTTTTTTACACATGGGAAATTTATTTTTACACGTAAGAGATCTGTCTTTTACACATAAGAGATCTAAAAAGGTCATTTTCTCAAATTCAAAATTGTAAAGGGGCATAATTTACAAATATCACATAATTGGGACAGTAGCTCTCAGAGTGCTAATAGATTGAAATTAAGGGTAGTAGACCTCTACTCAGCAATTTGGCATAAACTTTTGAGTGAACAAAGATTTAACAAGCAAGAGTTTGTCCTAAGCTCTGGCCATTATACCTCTCGTTTTCTCCTACTGTAGAACACTAGAGATGCTATAGATATAACTGACTGTTAACTCCACATGAGAAACTCAGTTAAAGGTTATGTTTGGTTTTCATGAAGTACTCTGTTAAAGGTTGTTTACAGATGTGAAGCTTTGGAATATGGCTTAAACTGGAATAGGTCTTCACAGTGAGGCCCGTTGCTCCTATATGAACAACTGGAATATGGGAACTTGGTTTCTAATTAACAGAAGTAAATGATACTTTTGATTGATTCGAAACATTTTCTAATGGCTAATAAGAAGTACCTTAAACTGGTAAAGCACTTCTCATATCGAAGTAGTTGATTTCCAATTATTATATAATACTTCAATAATTGACATGAGTAACAAATCTGCAGCTTTGCATGGTTTTGCCTGTACTCTGTGTTTTCATGCCTCGTACATGGTTGACATTTTCTAATTTTCATTTGGAAATGTTTGCCAACTCGTTTGGGCATTTCATATAAACTAGATTCTATTGATGACCATAATTGCATCTTCACTTTTTCAGCTAGGGAATAAAATGTCCTTGTTAGGTTCCCGCCTTCCCAACTTGGGATCCCTTATCTAATGAATGTTAGATTTATGTCTAACTATTCCAGACTCCAGTGTGTAAGCTATATTAACATTAAACCACTTGGTCATGGTTTAGCTTTTCTACCTTTTTCTTCTTTCTTAGATGATGTCATCCTTAAAACTGATGGCCTTTGCATTTGAAGGTATGAAGGCACTGTTTGGGATGATTTGGCACATGGAAAAGGTGTTTATGTTGCTGAGCAAGGGCTGGTCAGGTTTGTCGGTATTATTTTTATTTTTTACTAGTTGTCGCTCTACAATTATGCCTAATTCATATCACGTTGTTTGTTAGTATTTCCTTAATTTCGTGTCAGCATCACTTATTATTTCTGTTTGCTTCTCGCAGGTATGAAGGCGAATGGCTTCAAAACAACATGGAAGGTCATGGAGTTGTTGAGGTTGAGATACCCCACATTGAACCCGTTCCAGGGTCCAAGTATGTTTACATTCCAAAATGTTGTTCATAAGAATATTGTTTGCTTTAATGTTCTAATAATTTATTAAGTAATTTAATTGTTTCGCAGGCTTGAAGCCAAGATGAGAGCCGAAGGCAAGATAATAAAGAGAGACTTCATGTCCCCAGAAGACAGAGAATGGCTGGAGAAGGATATTGAAGATACCATGGAGCTAGCAAGCGGAGAATATGAAATCCCTTTCTATGAGAATGGTGAATGGGTCAGGCAATTTGGAAAGAAACCGTAAGTTTTACGTCCAAATTGAGAAGCGATGGGCATGCCTTGACTTTTGAGATTTCTTTGTCGTTGAACTTATCGATGTTTTCCCCCTCAGTTCCAGTAAAGGCGACTTTTTTATTGTCATGTTTTTTCGGTTGCACTCTGTTGCATGTGGATTCTTTTAATTTGAGTGATGGAGTAATTTATCATTGTTCACCTTTCTCAAGAAAAAAATTGCTTTCTCAAAAAGTAGTTTATCATTATTCACTTGCTGATCTACTGTGGTCTCTACTATGTATAAACTGGGAGTAAGTGGGGAACTGACCCAAAGGCACAAACTTACATGTTAAACTCGATCTTCTTATTATGTTCTTCTGTCAGGGAGAAGGGGCGATATCGCTATGCTGGCCAATGGAAGCATGGGAGAATGCATGGTTGTGGTTTATATGAAGTTAATGAACGCACAATTTATGTAAGTGCCTATCAAACCTTCATCTCATGTAAAATTATTTGTCCAATAAGAAAATTTAACAAATTGCAGAAGACTCTCATTCTCACTAGATAATCTTCAACCATACAGCCAAATCATGGCCTATGATTTTCAAATGAGGAGAATGTACTTAATGCCTAAAAGCATAAAGAAGGTATTTCAAATAAGATACGAGTTAATGAATTTATCACTGGTTCTTACTGCAAAATTTGTCCATCTGTAGGGTGGAAGTTAGGTGTATTCAAGAATAAAGGACAGAATAAAGGACAGCCCAGTCACTAAGCTCATGCTATGCACGGGTCCGCGGAAGGGTCAGATTATATTGGCTTTGATGTGCACAGCCTTACCTTGCATTTTTGCAAGAGGCTATTATCGCGGCTTGAGCCTATGACCTCCTGGTCACACAACGGCAATTTTTACCGTTGTGCCAAGTCTCCCCTTCAGACCCAGAATGGTGGATAAAAATCAAAGAAAAAACTTTCAAAATATGGGAAAAAGGGATTGGCGAAGATACAGTTTACAAGCTGTGCCTGCCCCCCCTCCCTCTCTCTCTCTCTTTTGTTTTTTAGAAGGCTGTCTATGGGCTATCTGTCCGAGCAGATTATGAGTATAGGTTGCTGAGATATGAAAAGAAACAAAAAAGAACTCTAGAAACCCTACTGTCAGTGCTCTTAGATAACCCCCAATTATTTGGCTGTGCAGAAAACATCAAACAACTGACAAAAGCTTTACCACTATAATATAATAGATTTATTGTCCTCACACATTGATGTGAAGTTTCTTAATAACTCCTTCTGTATATTAAACAGAATCAATAGTTTTAAGCAAAATAGGGCAAAATGAGCTCCAAAGCTATGGAAGGAAGAGTCACTTCCTGACAATGTTCTCTTAGTCTCATCATTTCTTCTGTTCACTTCATGTTTTTGATGCACATACATCTTTAGAGGCTTTGAGAATCTAGGCCTGGTGATAGAGTTCAAATTTAACTCTTTTCACGTTTTGATGCAGGGTCGTTTTTATTTTGGAGAACTTGTGAGGGATACCTATGGATGTGATGCAGAAATTTCGGCGGTAAATTGAAGACTAAGCATATGCAGCTTTGCTTTTTAGCTGACACCTGCAAAATATTTACAGTATTTATTTCAGATGCATGCAGGTATAGCAGAAGTTGCAGCTGCTAAAGCTCGGATGTTTGTTAACAAGCCTGATGGAAGTATGTAGTGTTTTCTTATTTGTCGGATATACGTGCTGTCCTCCATGATTAGTTACAGTGTTACACTCTCATGAGTTTACACGTGAAATAATTAGATAACCTGATGATGATTTTTTGCCTGTCATTATGCTTTATCAGATTTATGTGCTTTCCCCATGACTAGTTACACTGCGAAATAATTAGATAACCTGATAACAATTTTTGGCCTTTCATTATGGAATTTAACAGGGAATGGACTTATGTATAGTCACGTAGATCATTTACAGAGTTTGAGACTCGAGTTCCTTTTCGAAGAAAATATTTTCCTTAAGAACGTTGTTTAATATGGAAAAAAGAAAAGGAAATTCGTCTCAAGATTTTCAATGAAAACATGTCGAATATGGCACGAGGAAAGGAACTTGTATACATATTTGACAAAGATTGTATATGACCAATTAATTGGATGAGTGATTCACTAAGCTATGGCACTCCAAGATATACCTCTTTCTATAACATCGAGACATTCTTGTTAAAGATGTAATTAATCTACTGAGAGCGTTTACTTGTGCATCTGTTTAACTGAATGATATAATTAATAAGCACTTTGGAAAGAAGAAAATCGGTTGCTTGGACAGCGCATGAAGAAGATAGCCTACCTATGAAGCAAATAGAATCGTATGTATGTGTATAGACCCTATTTTAGGTACTAGTTCACAATTGTATGGAACTGTACTCTATGCAACTATATCTATAAAAAATAATAAAAAGTCATGTTCGGCTTTCCAAATGAACTTATACAACCATGAGGGGAAGATATCGCTCTGTGTAGGGCAAGCACATACAGGTTTACCAGTAATGCTATTACGTGGTTATCAAATGTATTTGGAGGATAAGCAACTATATACACTATCAGAAAGTCATTTACTAGATGAACTCTGATTATGAGAACTTTGCATTATAGGTACATATTGTGCGCTTCTAGTTTTTTGCACTATGATTATCATAAATGCAGTCCCGTTCCAGTATTCAGTTTCAATGCAATGGGTCGTAAATATCACTTTTTTCTTCAGTAGTTGTGAAAATGTTTTCCTGTTGTTACATTTTTGTTTGTCCAAACTGCTACTCAAATGTGACATAGCATTTTGTTTTAGGGAACTGTTGAAACACTTCTAGAGACATTTGTGAGTGTGTAGCTTACTCTTGATGCCAATTGATGTGCAGAAGATTGGTTGAGCATGCTCGAACTTCTGACTTCAAATACTCACTATGTGATAAATTGCCCAAATACTAATACACTGTTTCGGCTATTGAAGGTTTTTGAAATTGAGAACGTAAGATGGGTTTTTAGGATCTCGTTTGAATTGTAAGGTCCTATTATATTGCTGAGTCTAGCATACGATTGTAGAAACTGCTCCCTTTTTTTTTATATTTTCAGTCTCTCTCTCTCTCTCTCTCTCTCTAAATCAGCTATCAAGATTCTAGATTTGAAATTATCATCTTCCCTTCTCTTATCATCGTCCGTGAACTTTCTGAATTGATTCGAGGACTATCGGCTTTTCTAACCTACTTTGGCTGTTCCCTGATAGTGGTGAGAGAAGAGAGAGGTCCCTATAGTGATCCTCAGCATCCATATTTATATGAAGAAGATGATGTGTGGATGGCACCAGGATTCATCAACCAGTTTTATGAAGTGAGTTGAGTCTGTTTGTTATCCTTTCTGTTATAAATGTTGGAAAAGTTAGAACTGATTCATTTGTTACGCAGGTTCCTGATTATTGGAAAGCATATGTGCATGATGTGGATGAAGAGAGAGAAATGTGGCTAAACTCATTTTACAAAGCTCCTCTGCGATTACCTATGCCTGCAGAGCTTGAATATTGGTGGTCCAAAGGTAGGATTTTCTATTTGTTTTACATTCTCATCTATTAGGGATGGTCATGGAAAGAATGTTGTCGCAAATGTATGTTCATATTGTGTGTGTGAGAGAGGGAGGGAGGGAGGAAAGTCTTGACTTTTTTCTATAAACAGTTTTGATTGCGCACAAACGTGCCGTTAGTACTTCTCCTGTAAATATATTTCTGTTCATATAGTTCCCAATTGATCTGATGTCTAATCTCTCTTCTGATAAGCCTCTTTATGTTGACTTACTTTTGTTTCCTTTTCTTAGATCAAAAGCCAGAATTTATTCTACTTAACAAGGAACCAGAGCCTGATCCTGAAGATCCTTCTAAACTTGTATATACCGAAGATCCGGTCATCCTGCACACTCCAACTGGAAGGATTATCAACTATGTGGAAGACGAGGAACATGGGGTACGATTGTTTTGGCAACCTCCTGTAAAAGATGGTGAAGATGTTGATCCTGATAAGGTTGAATTCCTTCCCCTTGGATTTGACGAGTTTTATGGGCGAGGTGGGGCTGTCCAATCAGATAATGTGTGGAAACGGTTTGTTACCTCTCTGGAAAACACATGCAAACCTATGTTTGAAAAGCTGGAGAAGTGGACTGAAGATAAAAAGAAAGCAGGTGAGATGAAGATAGAGCTCTTGAAGAAAGAGCTTGAATTAGTAGAAGCGGAATTGTCTCTGAAGGAGGCAATAGAAGACATGGATGACGAATTAAAGAGAATGCAAGAAGAGGAGGAAAAGAAAGTTGAAATGGGAATCCAAGAAGAAGATGATATTCTACCTTCTGAACCAACAGATAACGTTGAGAAAACGTGGGCAGAAAAGAAGGAAGATGAGGAGGAAGAAGAGGAGGAGGACGACGAAGAGGAGGTTACTGCATCAAGTTTCGGGTCTGTTGACAATCAAAGCTCAGCTAAGAAGGATGACAAAACTGGAAAGGCTCCATTTGGAGCATCGTCTTTGTCCTTTGCCGCCTGTAGCCTGGTTTCTACTGTAAGTTTCAAAGCACTTTAAGTTTCGTTAGTGAAATTTATTTATAGTTTCCCAAAAAGAGTCTAAAGAGGGTTACTTGAAGTGCACACCTTTGGTTAACATAATGAAATGATCATTCAGCATCACTCAAGGATATCTCAAAACTTATTAATACTCCGTAGCTTATATCAAACTACTAGAAATTTTTAGACTGAACAGATTGTTATTTGAGAAGTTTGAGTAAAGGATGTTAAAGAGTTTGAGTAATGATGTCTGGAGAAGGTTAGCTGCTACAAGGAATAGTAGACAATATTCATCTTTACTGAATGCATTACCTTCATTGCAACAACAACAATACGCCTCAATCCCCAACAAGTTGGGGTCAGCATTACATTCATTACAAACTTATGGAATTTTCTTTTGGCCTGCAGGTGCCATCTAATTTACTGCATACATTCACGGCTTGGAAGGAAGGAAAGTTGAGGTCAAAGCTGTCTCCATTGTTCACTCCATCTAGTAATCATGAACTTCCGAAGGAGCAACAGGCTCCAGGCTCAATTAGCTTCCCTTATGCTGTTAGCAAAAATGGAAGATTAAGCACTGTGTGTCAAGCAAATTGGCCAGAGAAGTACATCAGCAAGTCGCGTATCAGAAGCCACTCAAAGCAGAAAGCATCTTCACAAATCCAAAGATACCAAGAAGACCAATGCTTCAACATATTGTCATTGCACACACCATTACCTTTCTAGTGAAGATATTTTTCCTCCTCCCCCTCTCATTCTTTGTTAAATACTTTCATCAATTTTGCAGTGTTGCGGCCGATTGTTTGATTAGAGCTAGGCATATCCATGGCATACATTGTTCCACCATTGTTGGTCCTTGTACAATGGCTTGTCCCCATATGTGGTTTGTCTAAGAACTAGTTGTTCCTGTTTCCTTCATTCATAACATGTATTATTCTCATATTTGTTATTCTTATTGAAGTAGTCCAAGTTGCTTTGCATTCATCTGACTTCTGTGGGTAGATGAAGCTGAGCTTGAATTGGTCAGAGCCTTAACACTTATCTTTTCATAATAGGCAAGCTCAGACCTCATTTGTTTGCACTTAATGTAGGTCTAAATCTTAAGTATTCAGATTTCATTTGTTTGCACTTAATTGTAGGTCTAAATCTTATGTATTCAGATCTCAGTTATTAAGTGCGTTTGTTTTTAAAGTCTGAATCTTAATTATTCAGATCTTAATCATTAAGTGTGTTTGTTTTTTTTTACTTCACAACCACTTAATGAGTCTGAATAGGTCTGTATGATTAAGATATATAACAAAGACTTAATTTTTTTAAGATGCTATCACATATTTATTATTAACTGCTGCCACCGCCTGCCATTATCAACCACCACCATATTCAATCACACCCACCAACCACCACCACCACACCACCATCATTCTCAATCATAGCCGCCACTATTATCGACCATCACCGCACACTATCCCCATCACTCCGATCACAATATATCATTCTCACCCACAATTAACACTCATCCACCTCAACAACCACAACTGACCACCCCATCACCATCAACAACCACAGTCGACACTGCATATTATTATAAACTACCACTACCAACCCAGCACCTTTCTCAGTCACAACTACTACCACCACCCGCCATTATTAACTATCACCACCCACCACCACCATCCTCAATCATAATCTCCACCGCTACCACTTACTACTAGCTACTAGCACGAACCACCATCATCAACCAAAACTACCACCGCCTCTAGTCGGCATTCACCCATTAGCAATCACCACCAACAACTATCATATTTTAAAAAATTATATATTTTATTGATAGAATATTAGATTAGTTAGTATTTCATTTGGATTTATGTTTATTAATTTTCAAATAAAGATAAATTTTATACATTCAGATGTTAAAAATCAAACAATCTTAATTATTTCTATTTTGATCGTAATACACATTTTAATATATTCAGATGTGTATTTAGATTCAGATGTCTTAATCTTAATACACATCTTGATATTTAGATGTGTATTCAGATTCAGACGTCTTAATCTTAAACAAAACAAATGAGGCCTCAGTACCCCAAAGGTTCTTATTGTCTATACTAATAATTGAGTCTTAACACTTATCTTCATGCCTAACTGGTCTCTTATGAGAAGTCTAAACCGCAAGTTGCAGTGTGATCTTACAAGTAAGCTCAGCAAGTTGAGCCAAATTCAATCTCTCCACACCACTTCACTATGATATATATCTTTTTTTATATTCTTAATTTTTTATGTCGATATTGTTTCTCTTTCATGACTTTTTCACTCTTATATTTCTTTTTAAAGCTGTTATGACTGTGCTTTGCTTGAGGCGGGGGTCTATAGGAAATAATCTTTAAACCTTCACAACGTAGGAGTAAGACTCGTACAAACTACCCTCCTTAGATTTCACTTGTGGGACTACACTTTTTTATTGTTATTGTTATTGTTGTTGTTGTTGTTGTTGTTGTTGTTGTTGTTGTTGTTGTTGTTGTTTATATTCTTAAATTTTTAAATCCTTTTCCATCTAACAAATATTTATTCGCTTTTAAAATCAATATCTAAGTTAAAAACTTTAACTAAAATAAGTATAAAAGACGAGGAAACTGTGAGTAGAATTGTTTTCCATGGGCCTAACCAGAGGCGGACTTTTGCAATAGGTAGATGGGTCATAGACACCAATAAAGTTAGGCAAAAATTTCATGCATATATATGTATATATTTTTAGTAAGTAGTGTCTTTATATACAAACTAGATCTTGTTTGAATCAAAAAATGCACCCGCGATCAAATTTTGAGCCTGCCTCTGACCTTAACCAACTAGGTTAGATGAAAAGGAGTGAGCTATCATTTTCTCAGCTAAGAGATAAACATCATACAAGTGGTGATAGGGGAGGCACTCAATTTTATTTTGTTCCTCGTAAATTTGGCACATCATGGTATATTATGTAGTCATGTTGAATTTCTTTGGGACCAATTAAAAAAGATAGCCAGAAAACAAAAATAGCTCCTATATACAATGCATTTCAGCATTATTTAAGTCCTTCTCCAACATGCCAATATGATGTTTGCATTTGGCTGAAAGAGATTCATTAACAATTCTTTGTCTTCTGAATAGTCAACATTTTCAAACTTCAATTACAGTAATCACGTCACTGCGAGAAATAGTAAAAACTAAATAATTGTTCTCTCTCTACTCTATGGCTTGTAATAAGAAAGTACTTAAATAACGTGTTTGACTATGAAGAGACTATGCTAGCGTTTCATCATAAATTTTTAAATTTATTTTAAAAAATCTGATTTGAATGAAGTTTGGTTTCAAGATGAAAGTATGTTTGGACATCATTTTTTAAAATATATTTCAATTTTTGTTTTTGAAAAAAAAAATGAAACTTGATTTATACCCACAAGTTCTAAAAATTATCAAAATACCCAACAACACCAAACAAACAAACTTGATAATCATGTATATGCAGAACTTTCATCGATGCCATTCATTACCATTATCACAAACTAAGGCCGTCCAACGGACGTGACGGACTTTGACCGGGAAGGTGGCTGGACAGGATAAAGGGGACGATCCGGGAGGCCCATCCCATCCCACTAACAAACGGGACGGGATGGGACGTGGGCCCTAAGTGGGCCTTTTTATTTTATTTTTTAAGTATTTAAACAGTAAATTTGGAAACTACTGCTTTTTTTTTATACAGATAACAACGGTTTTTTTTTTTTAAAGTTGATAATGACTAAGTTTTAAAGTTTGCAATGGCTAGTTTTTGACTTTTTTAATAAACTTAAAACTTAATAAATTATAAATAAGCTAAGTGAAGAATTATAAAATATTAAAACAAAAGACTTGTAACGAAATATTTTAGTAATTATAATAGACTTGTAATTTATATTTAATATAATTTCAAGCTATAAAGTAATTAAGTAAGACAATTCATAAAGAAATTCAAGGCTAAAACCTTTTATTTTATTAGTAGAAGTTTCAAATTTCACCTACAAATACAACTATTGTGAAGAGCACTTAATATACGCAGCCACTTTCTAGGAATGATTCTGTTTCAACTAGTCTTCTTAGTAGCTAATTACACATTATCATTCTAATATTTGTAAGCTCATATATAGCTTCATTGTAACTGATCTATAATGTGTGCGTCATTGTTCTGGAATTGACAATGTTACTTGATGTTCCATGAGTTCCATGCCGTCATCGCTCTCAGTGCAAAGTAACTTATTGTTATTCTTCTTTTTCTTTCCTAGTGGTTAATTTTTCAAAACCAAGATATCTTCTTTCTGCATTAATACAATGTCTCTTTTTTGAAAGAAAAAATATTCACGTGGGCTGGCGGGACGGGACTTTAATGGGCCGACCTACTGGGACAAAATGGACAGCCCGTCTCATCCCATGTCCAGTTTAATATAGGCCCAGTCCCGTTTAACATTTAGTGGGCTGGGCCGGGACAGGATAGGGACGGGACCGGGATGGGCCGGGCCGACCTATCCCGTAGGACAACCATATCACAAACTATAGTCTTGAACATAAATAAGTTTGGCACACAATATCATTTTTTGTAATGAACTACATAATACACTATCCTAAAATCATAACTTGATATTTTAATATCCACTGCTAATAACACAAGCACTAGCTACTACAATTCGTCAAATTGTAATAATATTACAAGATCCATCGGTCCAAAGAAAAATAGTAGTAACTAGCTGGTGGATTGGTCGAGTCATAATAGATGATGCATTTTTTTTTTAAAAAAATAGAATTTTTGAAATTGTTAAAAAAATTCAAAGATAATATTTTGGGCCATAAACAGGTGTAAAGCTAGTTTTGGGAAATTTTGTTTTCAAAATTTGTTAAAATATGGATAAAATCTATAAACAAACAGGTTTTGCTAAAAAAAAAATGAAAAAAACTTGGAAAAATTTATGGCCAAACGGAGGCCATATATACATGTATTGTACTCTAGAGTATAAGTTGTATGCACTAAAAAACAGTTAAGGTAATCATCGAGATCTCTATGATAAGTATAAGCTGATAACCCGATAAAAATAGTAACTAACCTATATCGTACGTCAAAATTCACTGATAGAAAATTTACACTATCAATATATATATATAAATAAAAATTCCTTCTAATAAGGAAAGGGGGGAGAAACTGCAATTTTTTAATACTTTATGTCCTCTTTATGATAGAACACCTTGTAAATTGCCAGAAGACACCCACAAGACAAAAGCCAATAATAGAGTTCAAAATGAGGATGAGGAGATTAATGCCAATACAAATGCATGGACACATGATTTTTCAACATCAGAGAGAGAGAGAGAGAGCAACTCACAGCATTTTAGAGGAGCCTAATTGACAAAAACTCTAAATTTGAGGGGCCACTTCACTAAAAAGAATTTCCAATAATTGCACAAACCCAAGAAAATAAGAAACATAATGAAGAAAACAAACCAAGACAGGAAAGATCAGTTTTATGGTTATTTACAATTGTTTTTACGTTATATGACTTTGGTTTATAGGTTACCGATTAAAAGAAATAATAGAAGAGATAAGTAAATAAAATGCAGGAGATCTTTGTATAGTCATTTTCTTCTATTAAAATTATAACTGGTTGGTATAAGGTCATTTTCTTGGCTGGAATATACAAGTTGCTTGAAGCTCTACCACAACATAGTGACACAAATAATTGGACTATATATATTCAAAATATTGCTCAAAAAGTCCAAAGAATTCAGTCTAAGGTTTGGCACAGTGGTTGGACGCATTTCAATTCATACACCCAATCATATTTACTGTCAATCGACAGTAATTCTTTCTATTTAATTCACTTTTTTCTAAAGAAAAGATTAAGAGCTTTAGTTGATTAACAAACAAACTATTAAATTACCTACCAATTTTTCTAGACCAATCAAAACCCCTTAATAATTTCACGTGCCATTTCTGCTCAAACCTTCCTAGAACACACCTGCACCAGCTGCGCACCACCTCTGGTATCTACATTTAGGTGAACAATATTAGACGTTTTATTAATGGTTATCTATAAAGGAAGATATAAAACGTAGTTTAAATAAAAAATTTCATGATTAAAATTATTAAATGTCTTTCTTAATTGTCGGCCGAAACCTTAAGATAGATAATATGGACCAAAAGGAGTATAAAATAAAGTTATTTAACTACAACTTTAATAACATTCCCATGTTAATCTCATTTTTTAACTGTGTTTTTCTTCTTTTATTGGTTTGTTTTGAATTAAACTTGAAAAGTTCTTCATCCAACCAGAGTGTGATGACCCAAGGAGCCATTTTATAAATTAAGACTCCGTTTTAGGCTTATTAAAGATGAAAAGACTAATTTTAATTACCTCGATTTGCGTGCACAGTCCGGACGGAAAACCGAAAAGCTTTTATGTGAAAAATATGAGAAATAGTAAATTCTAGAGTTGAAATTTCATTATAGTTGACTTTTGTCAACATTTTGAGTAAACGGACCCGGATCAGTGTCTCGATGATCTCGGGAGGTCCGCAGTAAAATATGGGACTTAGGCGTATGTCCGGAATTGAATTCCGAGGTCCCAAGCCTTAGAAATCAATTTTTGAAAGAAATTATTTTGCTGAATTTTTAATGAGATAAAGAAAAGAATTAACGTTTGAAACCATTGGTATCGGGCCCATATTTTGGTTACGAAGCCCAGTACAGATTTATTATAGTATTTGAACGCTATTTGTGAAATTTGGTGAGAAACATAGTTTATTTGACGTGATTCTCACGTCCGGTTGAGAAATAGTAAACTTTAAGTGTTCTTGAGAAAAATGATGAGTTTTGAGATTTAATTCATAGTTTTACATGTTATTTTCATGATTTAATCGCACGAGCAAGTCCGTATGATATTTTTAGACTTGCGTGTATGTTTGATTTAGAGCCCCGAGGGCTCGAGTGAGTTTCGGATAGGCCACGAGGTGTTTTACACTTAGAAAAATTTGTTGGTTTTTGTTGTTTCTGGTGCCAAGTCCTTTTCTTCTTCGCGTTCGCATTACCCCAATTGCGAACACGTAGAGTAAAAACGCTGGGGGTCTTTTTTGTTCTATGCAAACGTGGGACCCGTAACGCGAACGCGATGGGCTGGGGGGAGACCCTACGAACACGTTCTGGTCCACGCGAACGCGTAGTGTAACGGGCCTGAGGGAGGGGAACCTGACTTTCCTTTATGTGAACACGGCCCAGTGACCGCGAACACGAAGACCAATAAGCCTGACTCTATGCGAACGCGGGCAGGCCCACGCGAACGCGATGAAGGCCTGCCCAGTCATAGTTAAACACTATTAAACACGGGCAGAACTCTTTTTCTTCTTATTTTTCGAACTACCAAGCCCTAAACGATTTTCTTCACCAAAGTTCATCCCGAAAGTGTTGGTAATCAATTCTAAACTTATCTCTTTCAATTACCCAATGATTTTCATCACTTTTCGATCCAAAATCAAGAATTTTCATGGTAAAAATTGAGGGTTTGAGTAGAATTAGGAAATCTTGTAAAAATCGAATTTTGACCTCGAATTGGGGTTGGATTTCGAAACTAATTGCATATTCGGGCTCGGAGGTGAATGGGTAAAGGAATTTGGTCCGAACCCCGAGTTTGGACCAAGCGAGCCCGGGGTCGGGTTTTAACTTTTTTTTTTAGAAAACTTAGGAACATAATTTTCAGTAAAGTTACTTCCTTTAGCATTAATTAATGATATTAAACTAATTATGATTAGATTCGCGTGTGTTCGAGGTGAATTTTAAAGGAAAAACGGTAGTTGAGCAGTGAGTGGCATGCGGAATTGAGGTAAGTGTTGTGTCTAACCTTAGGTTGAGGGAATATGTATTGTATGACTACTTTTTACCTGTTTGTTTGTTAAATCCAATGTATAGGTGAGGTGACGAGTACCTATACGTTGTGGTCAGGTCATACCATGCGAGTAAATGCTATTTCTTGTTGTCTTAAAGCACGTCATCTGTGATTATTGTTGTTAGTCAAATGTCGAGAACATTGAGTTGAGATTGAAATGATAAATGATGATAGTAACCATGATGAAATATTGATTTCTTGTGAAATTCCTTTGAAAACATTGAGTTGAGATTGAAATATTAAATGGTGATAGAAATTATGATGAAATACAGTTTCTCGTGAAATCCCCTTTAATGTTGTTTATGATTTGATGAGATTGTGAGAAAGAGAGTAAAGCACGAAGGGTGATGTCATACATGCCTTAATTATATTGTGAGGAAGAGTGAAAAGCACGAAGAGTGATGTCATGTATGATTTATTTATAAGGTGAGGAAGAGAGTAAAGTACGAAGGGTGATGCCGTGCAAGTTCTAAATTATAATCTGGTGAGGATGAGAGTAAAAGCGCGATGGGAGATGCCGTGCAAGTTTTAAATTATAATCCGGTGAGGATGAGAGTAAAAGCACGAAGGGTGATGCCGTGCAAGTTTACTTTCTATCTTTGATTGCTAAAATATTGTTGATCACTATCTATGTTTGTCTTATTGTTTTCCTCATTCCTTATGTTGAACATTCCCTATCGCATGCTCCCTCCCCATTAATTGTTATTATTTCCTGTTAGCATGATTTCGATGTCCAGGTTTTATGCGGTGTCTTGTCCTAGCCTCGTCACTACTTCATCGAGGTTAGACTCGACACTTACTCAGTACATGGGGTCAGTTATACTGATACTGCACTCTGCACTCTTTTGTGCAGATCTAGGTGCTGACCAGGGTTAAGAGATATCAGTAGCTGCACATTTTTGTTCGGAGACACGAGGTAGATCTGCTGACGTCCGCAGACTCCTGGAGTCTTCTCCTATTCACTTAGATACTGTTTTAATTCATTCGAAACAGATACATTATTTCTTTCAGCCTATTTATTTGTAGTACTCGTTAGTAGTTCGTGAATTATGACACCAAACCCTGGGGTAGTTTCATAGTTATATATTTAGTTCGTGGTTCGTTTTATTTATTTGTTTTATCGTTTTATTTTTGGAATGCTATTCATCGTAAATCATTAGATAAATCTATTCTAAATTTGTTTTTATTGCGTTTAAATAAGTAACCAAAGGAGTAATAGCTAATCGAGTTCTAACATCGGCTTGCCTAGCAAGTATTATGTTAGGCGTCATCACGATCCCGTGGTTTGAGAATTTGGGCCGTGACAAGTTGGTATCATAGCACTAGGTTGCATAAGTCTCACAATTCACGAACAAGCTTGAAAGAGTCCGACGGATCGGTACGGAGACGTTTGTACTTATCTCTCAGAGGCTATGAAGTTAGGAACAAACTCATTTTTATTTCTACTCTGTCGTGCGATTCTTGGTATCTCAAATACTGATTGAACTTTTCTATTCTCTCGCAGATGGCGAGAACACATGCTTCCTCTTCTGCTGACCAACACTCCGATCCTCCAGCAGAAACAGCTCGTACTAGGGGCAGAAGCCGAGGCAGGACTCATCCCATTGCTCAGGCAGCAACCCCAGCTGTGGAACCCTAGATCAATATTAATGAGGGGGTTCCAGCTCAGACCGTTCCAACGGGACCAGCTCAGGTTCCAGAGGGGTTTATTTCCACCCCGATACTTCAGGACGCTTTGGTTTGTTTAGTGAGTATTATGGAAAGTGTGGCCCAGACTGGCACATTCCCCGTTGCAGCAGCCGTATCTCAGGCTGGAGGAAGGGTCCAGACTCCTGCTACCCACACTCCGGTTCAGACTACACCTCAGATTCAGATCCCTGCAGCCAATCCAGTTGGGGCAATTCAGCCAGTTGCTCCAGCGCCACTTGTTGAGGGAGTAGCTATGTCCACTGATGCTTTGTGGAGATTGGACAGGTTCATTAAGTTATTCCCTGTTCATTTTAGTGGTGCTACTTCAGAGGATCCTCAGGAATATCTGGATAGTTGTCATGAGATATTGCGTAATATGGGTATTTTGGAGACCAATAGGGTCGATTTTTTTGTTTTCCAGATGACTGATTCCGCCAAAAAATGGTGGAGGGACTATTTTGGAGACCAATGGGGTCGCCTGCCTTGACTTGGGATCTGTTTTCTCATCTCTTTTTGGAGAAGTTTCTACCTGTCACTATTCGAGAGGAGAAACGTCGTCAGTTTGAGCGACTTCAGCAGGGCAGCATGACTGTGACCCAGTATGAGACTCGTTTCGTGGACTTGGCTAGACATGCTATTCTCTTGTTTCCCACAGAGAGAGAGGGTCAGGCAATTTATTGAGGGCCTTGCTCAGCCCATTAGGTTGCAAATGGCCAAAGAGACAGGGAATGAGATTTCTTTTTAGGATGCAGATAATGTGGCCAGGAGGGTTGAGTCGGTTCTTGGGATGGGAGGTCAGGGATCAGACAAAAGACCTCGCCATTTTGGTGGTTTCAGTGGTGCCTCATCTGGAGGCGGGGTTAGTTTCAGTAGAGGCCATTCTTCCAGGACATCCCATTCAGCACTTCAGGCTTCAGATGGTACCTCAGGCGGTTGCGGTTCTTATATGCCTCCTTCTACTCAGCCAGTCTACAGTGCACCCCCTCTCTAGAGTTTTCAGGGTGGTTATACTGGTCGAAAGGTTCAGTTTGTCGGCCAGCAGGCTCAACAACCGAGGTCTTGTTACACTTGTGGTGACCCGAGGCACATTTCCAGATATTGTCCTCATGCGTCGGATAATTCTCAGTATCAGAATTCCCGTGCTATAGTTCTAGCACCGCCTGCCCAGCCAGCTAGGGGTCAGGTAGCCATAGGTAGAGGACAGATTGTTAGAGGTGGAGGTCAGACCGCTAGGGGTGGAGGCCAAGCCGCTAGAGGTGGAGGTCCGCCCATCAGGGGTCCTCCCAGAGACATGGTTCAGGGTGGTGGAGCCCAGCCCCAATTATATGTTATTCCAGCTATACCCGAGGCGGAGTCCTCCGATGTTGTCATTACCGGTATCATTTCAGTTTGCAATAGAAATGCCTCAGTTTTGTTTGATCTAGGGTCTACTTATTCTTATGTGTCGTCCTATTTTGCCTCGTATTTGGTCGTGCCCCGCGATTCTTTGAATGTCCCTGTTTATGTGTCTACGCCTGTGGGGGAGGCTATTGTTGTAGATCGTGTATATCGTTCGTGCGTAGTCATTATTGAGGATCTTGAAACTAGTGTAGACCTGTTGCTTCTTGACATCGTTGATTTTGATGTCATATTGGGCATGGATTGGTTTTCACCTTATTATGCCATCTTGGACTGTCACGCCAATAAAGTTACTTTAGCCTTGCCGGGATTGCCTCGGTTAGAGTGGAAAGGGACTCATGGTCATTCTCCCAGCAGGGTGATTTATTATGCCAAGGCTCGTCGTATGGTTGAGAAGGGATGTTTGGCTTATTTGGCTCATATTCGTGATTCTGATGCTGAGATTTCTTCAATAGAGTCAGTGCCCATTGTTCGGGAACTTCCCGAAGTGTTTCCTACTGACCTGCCGGGAATGCCACCCGACAGGGATATCGATTTTTGTATTGATGTTGCTCCGGGCACTCAGCCCATCTCTATTCCTTCATACCAGATGGCCCAACTAGAATTGAAAGAACAGTTGCAAGACCTGCTTGATAAAGGTTTCGTCAGGCCTAGTGTCTCGCCCTGGGGTGCGCCGGTTTTGTTTGTAAAGAAGAAGGATGGATCGATGAGAATGTGTATAGAATACCGGCAGTTGAATAAAGTTACTGTCAAAAATAAGTATCCATTGTCGAGAATTGAGGATTTATTTGGTCAACTTCGGTGTGCCAGGGTGATTTCAAAAATTGATCTGAGATCGGGCTACCATCAGTTGAAGATTTGGGCGTCTGATATTCCTAAAACAACCTTTCAGACAAGGTATGTTCACTATAAATTTTTGGTGTTGTCTTTCGGCTTGACTAATGCCCCAGTAGCCTTTATGGATTTGATGAATCGAGTTTTCAAACCCTATCTAGATTCCTTCGTAATCGTGTTCATTGATGATATTCTTATATACTCCCGCAGTCGGGAGGAGCATGAGTAACACCTCCGTATAGCACTCCAGACTTTGAGGGATAATCAGTTGTATGCAAAATTTGCAAAGTGTGAATTCTTGTTAGATTCAGTAGCTTTCTTGGGTCACGTCGTGTCAACAGAGGGTATTCAGGTAGATTCTAAGAAAATAGAGGCAGTAAAGAACTGGCCTAGACCCACTTCAGCCACAGAAATCGGGATCTTCTTGGGCTTGGCGGGATACTACCGTCATTTTGTGGAGGGGTTCTCATCTATAGAAGCCCCGATGACGAGATTGACTCAGAAGTGTGCCCCATTTAAATGGTCGGGTGAGTGTGAAGCGAGCTTTCAGAATCTCAAGACAGCCTTTACTTCAACACCGGTATTGGTGTTACCATCAGGTTTNAGGGTGATAGCATATGTGTCTCGGCAGTTAAAGATCCATGAGAAGAATTATCATGTCCATGACTTAGAGTTGGCAGCCATTGTTCATGCATTAAAAATATGGAGGCATTATCTTTATGGCGTGCCATGTGAGGTTTACATGGATCATCGTAGCCTCCAGTACTTGTTCAAGTAAAAGGATCTTAATTTGAGACAGAGGAGATGGCTAGAGTTATTGAAAGACTATGACGTCACTATTTTGTATTATCCGGGAAGGGCCAATGTGGTGGCCGACGCATTAAGTAGAAAAGCAGTGAGTATGGGCAGCCTTGCATGCATTCCAGTTGGTGAGAGACTGTTAGCTTCAGATATTCAGACATTGGCTAATCAGTTCGTGAGGTTGGATATTTCGCCCAACCATGTTCTAGCTTATACAGTTGCTCGGTCTTTCTTATTCGAGCGTATCAAAGACCGGCAGGATGATGACCCACATTTGATGGTCCTTAGGGACACAGTCCGACACAGTGGTGCCAAGAAAGTTACAGTTGGATATGACGGTGTTTTGAGGATGCAGTGTCGCATATGTTTGCCTAATGTTGATGGACTTCGTGAGTTGATTCTTGAAGAAGCTCACAATTCTAAGTATTCCATTCACCGAGGTGCAGCCAAAATGTACCAAGACTTGAGGCAGCATTATTGGTGGAGAAGGATGAAAAAGGATCTTGTTGCTTATGTCGCTCGTTGTTTGAATTGCCAACAGGTGAAATATGAGCATCAGAGACCAGGTGGTTTACTTCAGCAGATAGAGATTCCTGAGTGGAAGTGGGAGCGTATCACTATGGACTTCGTTGTTGGACTCCCACGGATTCAGAGGAAGTTCGAAGCCGTTTGGGTTATTATGGATAGGCTGACTAAATAACCACATTTCATTCCAGTGGCAAGTACTTACACTTCGGGGCGGTTGGTAGAGATTTATATTCGATAGCCTGTATCTATCATTTCTGATCGAGGTACGCAGTTTACCTCGCACTTTTGGAGGGCAGTTCAGTGTGAGTTGGGTACCCGGGTTGAGCTGAGCACCGCATTTCATCCTCAGACAGACGGGCAGTCCGAGCGTACTATTTAAATTTTAGAGGATATGCTTCGTGCTTGTGTTATTTACTTTGGAGGTTCTTGGGATCAATTCTTGCCGTTAGCGGAGTTTGCTTATAATAATAGTTATCAGTCGAGCATTCAAATGGCTCCTTATGAGGCATTATATTGTAGGCGGTGTAGATCGCCAGTTGAGTGGTTTGAGCCAGGAGAGGCTCAGTTATTGGGTACAAACTTAGTTCAGGAGGCCTTAGATAAGGTCAAGATTATACAGGATCGGCTTCGTGAAGCTCAGTCCAGGAAAAAGAGTTATGCCGACCGTAAGGTTCGTGATGTGGAATTCATGGTTGGAGAGAGAGTATTGCTTCGTGTATCACCCATGAAGGGTGTCATGAGATTTGGGAAGAAGGGCAAGTTGAGCCCTAGGTATATCGGGCCATTTGAGATTCTTGATAGAGTGGGGGAGGTAGCTTATAGACTTGCGTTTCCTCCAGGGTTATCCTCCGTTCATCCAGTATTTCATGTATATATGCTCCGGAAATATCATGGTGACCCGTCCCACGTGTTAGATTTTATCTCTGTCCAATTGGACAAAGACTTGACTTATGAGGAGGAGCCGGTAGCCATTTTAGACCGGCAGGTTCGTCAGTTGAGGTCTAAGAGCTATCCTTCAATTCGAGTGCAGTAGAAAGGTTAGCCCGTTATGGCAGCTACTTGGGAGTCTGAGTCGGACATGCAGAGTAAATATCCACACTTGTTTGCCAATTCAGGTAATTTTCTATGTCCATTCGAGGACGAACGTTTGCTTTAGAGGTGGAGATTGTGATGACCCAAGGGGACATTTTATGAATTAAGACTCCATTCTAGGCTTATTAACTATGAAAAGACTAATTTTAATTACTTCGATTTACGTGCGCAGTCCGGGCGGGAAACCGGAAAGCTTTTATGTGAAAAATATGAGAAATAGTAAATTCTAGAGTTGAAATTTGATTATAGTTGACTTTGGTCAATATTTTGAGTAGACGGACTCGGATCTGTGTCCCGACGATCCCGGGAGGTCCGCAGTAAAATATGGGACTTGGGCGTATGCCCGAAATTGAATTCTGAGGTTCCAAGCCTTAGAAATCAATTTTTGAAAGAAATTATTTTGCCGAATTTTTAATGAAATAAAGAAAAGAATTAGCGTTTGAAACCATTGGTATCGGGCCCGTATTTTGGTTTCGGATCCCGGTACAGATTTGTTATAGTATTTGAACGCTATCTGTGAAATTTGGTGAGATACAGAGTTTATTTGACGTGATTCGGACGTCTGGTTGAGAAATAGCGAACTTTAAGTGTTCTTGAGAAAAATGATGAGTTTTTAGGTTTAATTCATAGTTTTACATGTTATTTTTATGATTTGATCGCACGAGCAAGTCCGTATGATATTTTTAGACTTGCATGCATGTTTGGATTAGAGCCCCGAGGGCTCGAGTGAGTTTCGGATAGGCCACATGATGTTTTACACTTAGAAATATTTGCTGGTTTTTGTTGTTTCTGGTGCCCAGTCCTTTTCTTCTTCGCGTTCGCATTACCCCAGTCCCGAACGCGTAGAGTAAAAACGATGGGGCCCCTGACGCGAACGCGATGGGCTGGGGGGGGGGGAGACCCTACGCGAACGCGATCTGGTCCACGCGAACGCGTAGTGTAATGAGCATGGGGGAGAGGAACCTGACTTTACTCTATGAGAACGCGACCTAGTGACCGCGAACGCGAAGGCCAACAGGTCTGACTCTATGCGAACGTGAGCAAGACCACACGAATGCGATGAAGGCCTATCCAGTCATATTTAAACACTGTTAAACACGGGCAAAACTCTTTTTCTTCCTATTTTCGAACTACCAAGCCCTAGAGACTCTTTTCTTCACCAAAGTTCATCCCCAAAGTGTTGGTAATCAATTCTAAACTTCTCTCTTTTAATTACCCAATGATTTTCATCACTTTTCGATCCAAAATCAAGAATTTTCATGGTAAAAATTGAGGGTTTGGGTAGAATTAGGGAACTTTGTAAAAATCAAATTTTGACCTCAAATTGGGGCCGGATTTTGAAACTAATTGCATATTCCGGCTCGGGGGTGAATGGGTAAACGAAATTTGGTCCGAACCCCGAGTTTGGACCAAGCGAGCCCGGGGTCAGGTTTTAACTTTTTTTTAGAAAACTTAAAAAAAATCATAATTTTCAGTAAAATTACTTCCTTTAGAATTAATTAATGATATTAAACTAATTATGATTAGATTCGAGTGTGTTGGAGGTAAATTTGAAAGGAAAAGCTGTAGTTGAGCAGTGAGTGACCTGCAAAATTGAGGTAAGTATTGTGTCTAACCTTAGCTTGAGGGAATAGGTATTGTATGACTACTTGTTACCTGTTTGTTTGTTAAATCCAATGTTTAGGTGAGGTGACGAGTACTTATACGTTGTGGTTAGGTCATACCATGCGAGTAAATGCTATTTCTTGTTATTCTGGTTGTCTTAAAGCCCCTCGTCTGTGATTATTGTTGTGAGTGAAATGTTGAGAACATTGAGTTGAGATTGAAATGATAAATGATGATAGTAACCATGATGAAATATTGATTTCTTGTGAAATTCCTTTGAAAAAATTGAGTTGAGATTGAAATATTAAATGGTGATAGAAATTATGATGAAATACTGTTTCTCGTGAAATCCCCTTTTATGTTGTTTATGATTTGATGAGATTGTGAGAAAGAGAGTAAAGCACGAAGGGTGATGTCGTGCATGACTTAATTATACTGTGAGGAAGAGTGAAAAGCACGAAGGGTGATGTCGTGCATGATTTATTTATAAGGTGAGGAAGAGAGTAAAGCACGAAGGGTGATGTCGTGCAAATTCTAAATTATAATCTGGTGAGGATGAGAGTAAAATCACGAAGGGTGATGCCGTTTATTCTATTTATTATTTGGTGAGGCTAAGAGTAAAAGCACGAAGGGTGATGCCGTGCAAGTTTTCTTTCTATCTTTGATTGCTAAAATTATTGTTGATCACTATCTGTGTTTGTCTTATTGTTTTCCTCACTCCTTATGTTGAACATTTTCTATCGCATGCTTCCACCCCATTAATTGTTGTTTATATACATTAATTGCTAATATTTCCTGTTAGCATGATTTCGATGTTCATGTTTTATGTGGTGTCTTGTCCTAGCCTCGTCACTACTTCGTCGAGGTTAGGCTCGACACTTACTCAATACATGGGGTCGGTTGTACTGATACTGCACTCTCTTGTGCAGATCCAGGTGCTGAACAAAGTTAGGAAATATGAGTACCTGCGCATTTTTGTTCGGAGACACGAGGTAGATCTGCTGGCGTCCGCAGACTCCTGGAGTCTTCTCCTATTCACTTAGATACTGTTTTAATTCATTCGAAACAGATACATTATTTCTTTTAGCCCATTTATTTGTAGTATTCGTTAGTAGTTCGTGAATTGTGACACCAAACCCTGGGGTAGTTTCATAGTTATATATTTAATTCGTGGTTCGTTTTATTTATTTGTTTTATCATTTTATTTTTGGAATGCTATTCATTGTAAATCATTAGATTTAATCTATTCTAAATTTGTTTTTATTGCGTTTAAATAAGTAACCAAAGGAGTAATAGCTAAACAAGTTCTAACATCGGCTTGCCTAGCTAGTATTGTGTTAGACGCCATCACAATCCCGTGGTTTGGGAATTTGGATCGTAACACAGAGGCGGATTAAGGGGGCGGAAGGAGGTTAACCCGAATCCCTTGTGTCGAAAAACCAAATCTGTTTTGTACTTCTATATTTTGAATCCTCTTGACACAATTCAAAAACATAGTTTAATGGTCAAGGGGTTCAAAATCTTTGTGAGATCACTGGTTCATTTCTCACTTTACACAATCTCTTTTAATTTTTAACTCTTTTTCTTTTTTGAACCCCCTTAAGAAAAATTTTGCCTCTACCACTGGATACAATTTGCATCACGTATAGGATGTGGTAAATACTTATCCGTATCAAACCAAGCAGTTCAACCATGATGAGAGTCACAAATTAAAGTGTAGTACATCACCTAACCATGGTTAAATGATAACTAACTTTTATGTAAGTCAAATATAATGCATTTATTTACTTGGTATAAACACCGAGTGCAATAAGTTCTTACATCTCCTTTCTCCCACATCCAATTCCTATCAATAGGTTTTAGAGCATTCGTTTATAGAAACACGACAAGATAAGATTTAGATATGACCTAAATTAATCCACCTTATGAAGAAATCAATATTCATAGAATATCAAATATATAAATCACATCATACTACTAATACAAGTAACATACCTAATTATGTTTTGAATTTTTCGTGTTGATTATCCAAACACATCCTACATAATTTTTGATAGGTTGGATAGTAAGAGTTGTTTATAACTCCAGGATTATTGTGTTTACATTCAACCCCGATAAGTAATTTAGAAAGTTTCTTTTTGGTCATTTTTTGTAGTGTATTTTAGTTTTCGTAAATTTCTTTTAATAGTATTTGTGATTATTTTGTAGAAATTTTCTCTTCATTATTAACGTGAAAACTGATTACAATAACATCGACAAACAATACATCATAATTATCACCAACTATCTGATAACATGTCAATGTCAAGAATCCAATTTTAAGGAAACCAGAAAATAAAAATTATATTATTTTTAAACAGCTTTCTATTGAATAATTCGTCGTATCTTTTTTATTCAGTGATTGAACAGTATTGGATAAACTGCAGAATCCAGTCAAATGGGAAAATTCAAGATTTAATCCTCTTTAAACTCAGTGTGTGAAACTCTTTAATATTCTTTTCCTTTCTATTCTATAAATAATTTAATAAATATTTTTTTTCGATTTTTTCTTTTAAATTTCATTCGGTATTTTATAGCGTGCAAGTAACTTGTATGTTAGAATGAAAGAGATTAGGTTCAGACAACAAATAAAGAAAACAATTGAACATTGAACTTGTCATGACTCATGAGATATATAATTTTTACTAATCAATTCATTTAAGATTTAGTCGAATCTTATAGAAAGATTCAAAGGATCAACCCTAATAATCGTGATGAATGATTTATATCTTATAATATTTATATGAAACTTGAAAAAAAAATTATTTTCTGCTTCTTTTTCTTGGATGAAACTAGAATTTGTAATTTCTCCCAAAAGTAGAATGACTTCTTCTATTGCTACTCAAAAGAGCTTTACTTGGCCAAATACCTTAAATTTCTGTAAACTATTTTTTTGACAAAAAAAAAATCCTCTAAAAGCTTGACCAAACAGGCTCGTAGGCCTTTAGACAAAATTTGGTTGAAGGTAAAAAAAAAAATGAAAGTAGAAATAGTCTTTTAGTTGAAACAATGAACCTATATGTGTGAAATACATTTTAGTTTAAACTACTTTTCAAATATATTTTTTAACATTCCACGGTATTTTTAAATACTCCTATTGAATTTCATTAATTTGCAAAGGTTGGTGTACAAAGATTTAACCGATACTAAAATACTTCCTCCGATCCACTTTAATTAATTGCTTGGTCCTTTTTTGTAGTCCACAGTATTTAATTTTTTCAAATATCTTTTTTTTAAAGCTGCCTTTGGAGTGAGTATTTATTAAATTTTATTTATTAATTAATGCTAAAAAATAATAAATTCTTTAATACAATATATCAAAATAGTAAAAAAAAGATAATTAAAGTAGAATGAAAAGAATAATCAATAATGCCAAACTGGGAATGTCTTGAAGCTGCGCAGCCTCCAACGTTACATATTTGTCGTCAATATAGTGGACCACAAAGCCGCCAAAAGTGAAACCTTCATTTTACACCATTAAACCGTTACGTACTCTTGCGAAGCACTGCCAGCGTTTACCACGTGTCACCTCCAAATAGGCTGATTTGGTGAGCGTACCGATAAAAGTGTGTCTGACCGTGAAACCGACTGATCGAACATATACAAAAGCGGCCATCAGGGGTGTTTATAATTCAGTTTGGATCGGTTTTTTCCTATTTAAATATTAAAACCAAAATCAAATCAATTAAGTCGTTTATTAATTTAGTTTTTGTCGGTTTTTAGTTTTTTGGTTATTCATCGGTTTTTTCTTAAATATAAGACATACACTACCAAAGTCATATTCCAGCGACTACATTTTCAATGCAGCACTATCATAATAATGATGCATAATTAAAGTACTCAATTATAAATTGATTATTTTTAACGCGAAATAAACTCTTGTACTTAGCAAAAGAAAATTACCAATCAAATTAGAATGTAAAGGCAAAGAATTAAATTATTATAATAGCAAAGAATTAGACTAAAAATATAAATAACTAATATGTACCATAAAATATTAGAAACTTTTTATAAAATATAAATATATATAGGTGTAATAATAAATTTAAATAACTACTTTTATAGTCGATTTGGTTCGATTTTTCAGTTATTTTTTGATTAAAGCAAAAACCAAACCAAATTTGATCAATTTTAAAATTCAAAACCAAAACTAAACTAAACCTAAAAAGTATCGATGTTTTTGATCGATTTGATTCGCTTTTCGATTTGGTTAAGTTTTTAGAGTTTTTATGAACACACCTAGCGGCCATAGTCATTCGGGAGTTCACGTGTGGAAGAGCTTTTGCAGCGTAAAAATTTATCTGCATCGAATCTTTACATTAAAATAATAAAAATAAAATATGTGTTTGCATATTCACTCTTATTATTGGATTATGATTAACTAATTTTATTTTATCAAATTGCTTAATTATAATAAATTAAATTATATGGTATAAAGATCGAATATACATTTTTATTTTTAATTAAGATAAACAAGTAAAATGTTACTATAAACAACACCCAAAGTCCCAAAGTAGATTAGCTTCTACCGGTCTTGAATGATTTAACGAACCTCCCGGCGTGCATTATCAGTTGTCATTAAAGTTTAGTGTTATACTATAGATAAAAAGGCTAATAAATTGTAGTAGTATTCTATTTTGAAATACATTCATGACATTAATAACTGAAAAACAAAGTGACAAACATTCTTTCTAATCACAACATTTTAATATAGTAGTCTCAGGTACGCGCATAGCGTGTATGTGCATATACATACTCTTTACCTCGAAATACGAGTAACAATTAAACTTATAATATAGTTATAAGAATGCGTGATCTAATTTAATACCAATTGATAAATAATTAAATAAATAAAAAATTAAATGATTGTAATATATCAAACCAGTGCTATTTGCAAGTTATCGACGTCGGCTTGGAATAGTGTCGAGGTTGAACGTTAAGAACCGCGAGAATAATAAGAACAATATGAACAAAAATGAACGATAAGAACAATACAGAATTAAGAGCGAGTAAAAGAGCAGAATGTTTATATTTCTCAGTGAATGCATAAGTGATTCCCCCTTTACAAATGAGTAGGGTTCCTCTTTATATAGTAGAGGAATCATAAATAAGGTATAACTTTAATTTCGGAAGTAAAATACATGATTGATATCAATAACTGTTAATGGTCTACTAATTCCGAGAGTCTCGCTGAGATTGGTGGTCGATTGGGGATATCTCGTTATTCTGTTACTTCGGTGTCGATTCAGTCTTACCTCGATCCCTCAGTCCTCGTGTTCTTCGAGCCTGAACTTGCTTCGATATTGGCTAACTCTCGAGACATACCCCGAGCCCGTAAAATCAGGTGTGGTCGATTTTAACCGTATACAGATAGTTCCTGCGTTTCTTAGAATGAAATGAAACGAAACGGTTTGAGCCTCGATCCCTCGATATCCTGATCATGACTTCATCTTCATGATGTAAGCGATGGATGTGATCGAAACGTCCGGTCGGTTGGGTTCCCAAAAAACCATTAATGCATGTCAGGCGCCTGTCGGCCACCAGTAATACCGAACCATTGTCTTAAACCTATAAATACCACCTCTTTAGTTGATTCAAACTTTACTTCGCTTTGATTCTAAACGCTTGAGTTCCCAATCCTTCTAATACCTCTTTTCTTTCTCTCATCGCCGATCATTACACCACCGTTGTTTTCATCGAAGCCGCTAATCTCATACCTTTCTTCCATCTTCTACAAATATAAAAATGGCGAAGACTTCCAAGACTGTACCGCAAAAAGAAAAAGCTTCTTCTTCTTATTCCCAATCTGCCGGTGACAAGACGCCGGTGGAGCCTCGTATCGAGGAATGTACCCCGGGGTCAATCGAATTAACTTCTGAATTCAAAGTTGAAAGGCCTTCCTGAGTCCCAGGTCGCTGTGAACCCATGTCCTGTTACATCTGCTCAATATCGGAAGGAGACCTCGAGAGGGTGAAGGAGGACTGTGGTTGAGAAAATATGGAAGTGGTAGTTCCTTTCCCAGAGAAGGATATCACCACTTATGTGAAAGGGTACCTTAGCGTATATACCTACCCTTTCACTCTGGGTTTGGGCCCCGTGGACCCGGTCATACTCGATTTCTGGTGCCAGTATCGAGTAACCCTCGGTCAAATCTATCCCTCATTCTAGCGCATTGTCAACCTGATCAGGTTCTTTTCAAGCAAGGTCGAGGGAATGGCCTTCACCCTCGATCATCTGATAAGACTCTATAGCCCACGCCTTTATCTAGGTGGGTTAATAAAGCTGCAGCGTCGAGCTACGTAGACGGTGTTCTCAAGTATTGATGAAGACAAAGACCGAGGTTTGATGGGCCGATTCGTCCAAATCAAAATCTCCGATCTTATTCCAGTCGAGAAAATGCCATTCCCTGAGGAATGGAACATGAAACGTAAGTGCGACTTCGATTTGGGTATTTTACTGTTTTACTTTCTCTATTTCTTCACTAACTCATGTTCTCTTCTCTTGATGTAGCTTCTCTTTTGTTTCCCGGTGCAATTCCGGATCTCGAATGCTGGGTTCGACAACTGGCCTCCACTTCTACTTACGCCGAACGTTGCTGGCGTGATTTGGTGAAAGGACGATGGGAGGCCAAAAACCTGTGAGTCCCTATGCTCGCACATCGATATTTTCTTCGTAGTATAACTCTTACTTACTTCGTTTCTTTATGTGAAGGCCTTGGTGAGAATGTGGTTATGAGGCCACCTACTCCTGGGGAGGAGGAGGCGTTGAGGGCCTGAGGCCGAATAAATAAAGGAAGAGGAGAAGGACCTCACCTTCCTATATCCCCAATCCAAGAAAAAATAAAGCTCGAAAGTCGAAAGTCGAACCCTCCGCTCCTCGTATCGATAAAAGGGGTAAAGATGACGACTGTCATCTAGTAGCTTGAAGTACTGGATCTATCAATCGGGTGGGGCTCGGGGTGGCTCCTTCTCGGGCTGAGGTCGTTTTGGAGAAGGGTCCGAGCAAGGTCCCCGAGCAATCGGGTGGTGAGGATGCCTTCCGCCGTGATAACCGACCGGTGGATGTGCCTGAAAGGTCTAGCACTGAGGCCCTTCAGAAAGAAGATAACGTCCCAAGTGATTCACGTGGGATAATCAACATCGGTGACTCGCCGCTCGGTCCCGCATTTTCTGAGGGGCAATTCCAAGAAGCCCAGTCATGGGCACTCCTGATGCGTGACAGGCCCATGAAGGGGATGACATATTTCGGGACTATTTCGCACGAGTCGACGATGGTCTCAAGCCAGGCGCTTCATTCGTGTTCGACAAGGCTCAGTTGTTTCTGGAGCAGATAAGTTTTATCACTTTGTATTGACACTCGTGTTTACTTCATATTCCTTCTAACCTGACTCCCTTCTTTGTATATAGGCCATGGTGCTTCATCGAGAAACATCTTCAAGATCATAGGCCGAGATGTCTCGGTACGAGGAAGAGCTTAAGAAGCTCGTAGAGGAGAGGGATAGCCTCAAACTCCTTTACTTTCAAAAGGAGGAGGAGATTATGGCCCTTCGAGATGAACTCACAATGGCTCGACAAGATTGGACCGATCTCGTTAAAAAGGTAATGTAATTTCTCGCAAGCCTTGCTAAGTGTTAGTTAAAATTTGGCGACTAACCCTTCGTCTTTGGATTTTCAGCGAAAGGGGGAGCTGATGGAGCAGCTTCGAGAGGAGGCCAAATTGAAGGAGGCCGAAACTCTGGGATGGAGACAGCATATAGAGCGCCTCACCTCGGAGAAGGATACACTTCGGGCCCAACTGGCGTCAGTCGAAAACCAGCTTCAATCTGTGAATTAGGAGAACTCGGCCCGAGCTCAGAAGGTTGAGGAGCTAGAGGCTAGGCTGGCCGCCGAGCTTTCTAAGGCTAAGCATGAGGTATAGGCACTTGTGACCTCTTACCGAGTCGATGTCGAGGCTTCCAATATTCGGGCACAAGAGATCTCTGCTGCGTTGAGATTAGATTGTCGTGCGTAGTTGATCACGCTAGGCGGCAGTCTCAGAGAGAGGCTCTAGAAGAAATACACGCTCGTCGCTTCGACCTCTCAGATGATATTGAAGACGCCAAAGTCTTGGAAGCCGAGGCTGCAAATTTTCTTTCCGATGAAGAGGAATCAGCCAGTGGGTCCGAGAGCGGGGAGGGAGATGACGAGGCCGTTGAAGAAGCTGCTCCCGAAGAGGTGGTTCCCGAGGACGTGGCTCCCGGGTCAGACTAGGCCTTTAGGATTTTTTCCTTTTTTATCTATTCTGTGTAAGGCCTTGACTTGGCCCGTTGTACAAACCATTTTACATATATAAAAAACTTCTATTTGATGCCTTCGTATGCTTTTGGCTTCCGATATGCTTCTTTTATCTATTAAAGTTGTTTGAGAATTTTTATTGTTGTGATTCAACTCATGATCGAAATAAACCCTTAAGCTTTTCAATTTTACGAGGGCCTAAGTCCCCACGTTCGAGACTCGTTTGAGACCTTATCTCGGGGGTGGTTTGATCGAACTGACCGATGAGTTATCTTTAATAACCAAGTTTGAATGAATCTTGAGTTTTAAGATAAAGTGAGCCCTTAGGTTTTCACCAAATGGTTATTTAAGTATTTCGAGCTCACTGCTATACCCTTTAGGTGAATCTTCGAGCTGTAGTTAATATTTTTTTCGAACTCGGAATAATTGAACCCTTGGGTTCGAATCGACTGAGAGGGAGGTCTCAAACTCTAATTATATTGGCCCTTAGCTTATTATATCGGACCTTAGGCTCTTTAGATCAGCCCTTAGGCTCTTTAAGTTAGTCCAATTCGGCCTCTGGGAATGGCTATCATTTTTTCCTTTTCGGCTAAAAGACTTAGTGAAAATTTCTTTATGCCTTAGCATGTGTTTTTTGTACCCATTGGGTTTCTCGAAGGCCCAATGATCGGAACCCTATTTTCTCTTAACTCGTTTGTGTTAAGATAATTCGATACCTCTTGAGGTTTTTTTGAAGGATGATATTATCGAACCCTTTTTATTTGTTTTGCCGAGGGTAGCCTTATTTAACTAGTTTTTCAAAGTATTTGAAGGCTTTTGGTTCATGGTGGAAGTCGGACGTCTCCAAGCCTCAGTATTTCGGTCGTAGCCTTTTATGTGATCGTAGTCTTTAATATGGTCGTAGCCTTCGAGTATGTCTCTTGGACTCGTTTCCCGATAACATTTTGAACTTGTTCGAAATGTTAGTCCCCGAGTGTGATGGCTTTGGCCTATATATCGAGGGGTGACTCTCTGAGGTCTTTCGGTTTCGAACAAAAATAGCTCGAGTGTGCATTCCCCGAGTGTTCGAGGCATGCTTGTACTTGGCCCTTGAGCCATTTTACCAAGTGTTAGTTTTGCACAATAAGTACACGACTCATATAATAGAAAATTTATATCGAAACATGAGATGTTCGAGAAAAGATAATGCTTCTTTGAATAATTCATGCATACATATTTTGTTGTTGGGATTCGGTTAATCTATATGGGCACGATTCATTCGAACATTTGGCCCATTACAAAATTCTTCCTATCGAGACCCATTGGTACATACCATACGAGGGGGATGCCCCCTAGTATTGGAGGTTTATTGTAAATAAACCTTGGATACTGTTGAATTATCCTCAGGTAGCACATAGTTGTTGCCTCGTTAAAAAACTCGTCGGAAAAATCCATTTGGGATAAAAACCGGTCAAAGAGAAAAAGAGTGCAACGCGTACTTTAAAACCTGAGGTCTTGATTTCTTGGATCGAATTCCTGCAATGAGTTAGTTTCGAATATTTGTGTAAATGAAAGAGAAAATAAAGTCATACCTTAGAAATAGTACAGCTTAAGGAGTGATATGTTCCAGTTGTTCGATAATGGTTCGCCATTCATTGTTCCGAGCTTGTAAGATCCTTTCCCGACTATGTCGAGGATTTGATAGGGTCCTTCCCAGTTAGGACCTAGTTTCCCTTCATTAGGGTATCGAGTGTTGATGATGATCTTTCTTAGTACTAAGTCCCCTACTTTGAAGGGCCGAAGATTGGTTCTTCTGTTATAATACCTCTCAATTCGTTGTTTTTGTGCAGCCATTTGAACGAGTGCCGCTTCTCGTCTTTCATCCAACAGCTCGAGGATGGTATTCATGGCCTCGTGGTTCGATTTCTCTGTTGCATGTCGAAACCTGGCGCTGGGCTCCGCGACTTTGACCAGTATCAAGGCTTCAGAGCCATATACTAAAGAAAACGGAGTTGCTCAGGTACTGTACTTTGATGTAGTGTGATATGCCCATAAAACCTCGGGCAATTTTTCTCTCTACTTGCCTTTAGCTTCGTTTAGCCTTTTCTTCAAGTTTTGGATGATGATTCGGCTTGTCCGTTCCTACTAGGGTGATACGGCGTCGATAATATCCTCTTTATTTTGTGGTCTTCGAGGAATTTCATTACTTTACTGCCGGTGAATTGTTTGCCATTATCACACACTATTTCCGATGGAATCCCAAATCGGCATGCGATGTAATCTCATATAAAATCAATCACTTCCTTTTCCTTTGCCTTTTCAAAGGCCTGTGCTTCAACCCATTTATAAAAATAGTCAGTCATAAATAATATGAACTTTGCTTTACCTGGGGCCGATGGTAAAGGGCCGACGATGTCCATTCCCCACTTCATGAATGGCCATGGGGATAGGACCGAGTGAAGTTGTTCACCGGGCTGGTGTATCATCGGTGCGAACCTTTGACATTTGTCGCATCTTCGAAGGAACTCCTTAAAGTATTTTTCCATTCTATCCCAATAGCATCCTTCTCTAATGAACTTTCGAAAACTAGTGATTTGGCGCCGAAATGGTTTCCACAAGTGCCTTCGTGGATTTCTCGTAAAACATAGTCAGTATCTCCCGATCCCAAACATACCGCCAGTGAACTATCGAACATTCTTCTGTATAGATTTATGTCTTCTTCTAATGTGAATCGAGCAACTTTAGTTCGTAAGGCCCTTGATTCTTTGGGATCCGATGGTAACTTCCCGTTCTTCAAATTTTTGATGTATTTGTTTCTCGAGTCCCAGGTTAAGCTTGTAGAATTTATTTGAGAATGCCCTCTCTCGATTACGGATCTCGAGAGTTGGACGACAGTACCCGAGTTGATCTCATCTTCGTCGACCGATGACCCTAGATTGGCAAGTGCCTCGGCCTCGGTATTTTGTTCTCGAGGTACATGCTGTAGAGTCCATTCTTTGAAGCGGTGCAGGGTCACCTGCGATTTGTATAAGTACCTCTACATCCTGTCATCTCGAACTTCGAAGGTTCTGTTTACCTGGTTAACTACCAGTAGGGAGTCACATTTAGCTTCAACGACTTCCATTCCCAATCTTTTAGCTAGTTTGAGACCTGCAATCATAGCCTCATACTCGGCCTCGTTGTTAGTCAGTTTTGCAGTCTTAATTGATTTTCTAATAACATTGCCCATAGGTGGTTTCAAAACAATACCGATCTCGGACCCTTTCACATCTGAGGCATCGTCCGTGAAGAGGTTCCGTACCCCCGAAGATGTACCCGATTTCAGTAGAAGTTCCTTTTCTACTTCGGGTACGAGGGTTGGTGAAACGTTTTCCACAAAGTCTGCTAATATTTGAGACTTGATGGCTGTTGGGGGTTGATATTCGATATCGTACCCGCCAAATTTGACGGCCCATTTGGCCAATTGTCCCCATAATTTGGGCTTGTGCAAAACATTTCGAAGTGGATAAGTGGTGATCACACATCTGGGATGACACTGAAAATATAGATTTAAAATTCTAGATGCGCTTATTAGTGCTAGTGCCAATTTTTCTAGGTGTGGATACCTAGGTTCAACATCTCCTAAGGTTCAACTTGCATAATAAACTAGAAACTGTGTACCTTGTTCTTCTCGAACTAATACACCACTTACCGCTATCTCGGACACCGCCAAATGTAGGTATATCTTCTCATCTGCCTTTTGAGTATGGAGCAAAGATAGGCTCGATAGGTATCGTTTCAATTCGTCCAATGCTTGCTGACATTCCGGGGTCCATGTAAAATAATTTTTTTTAGTAAGGAGAAGAACCTCTAGCTTCGATCTGATGACCTCGAAATGAACCGACCCAGGACAGTTATCCGTTCAGTTAGCCTCTAAACGACTTTCATACTGTCCACGAAGGTGATGTCCTCGATGGCCTTAATCTTATTAGGGTTGATCTCGATTCCCCGATTTGACACCATGAAGAGGAGGAATTTACCCGAGCCGACCCCGAAAGCACATTTTTCGGGGTTAAGCTTCATGTTGTATTTTCTCAAGATTTTGAATGACTCCTGAAATGAGTCAAATGGTCCTATGCGCGCAGGGACTTAACTAACATATCGTCAATGTAAACTTCTATTTATTTACCTATCTGTTCTTCGAACATCTTATTAACTAGGCGTTGATATGTAGCTCCCGCATTTTTTAGCCCGAAAGGCATTACGTTGTAACAATGAGTAAGACAACAATTAAGGGCTCATGTTTACCTCCACAAATAAATAGGTAATTAGCACGTCTAAAACAGTAAGATTTCAAATGTTTCAGAAAAGGTCCTAGAACATGATATCTAGGTGAGCATAACAAACAGAGAATGTGCAGCATTATGTTAAGGCGAAGCGTACCTAATCAGTTTGCCTACTGATTTTTAGAACATGTTGAATTTGGGCAGTCACAAATAAACAAAGCATAGTTTTATAATTTTTACAAGGCCTTAATTACCTATAGACTTGCCTAGGCGTGGTTCAAGGATACCCTATAACATGCTGTCTAAAAATGCAAACAGAATTCTGGAAATTGACTAATGGAAAGCAAACAGTTTGAGTTTTAATACGTCCTATAAACATGATTGTCTAGGTGCTGATTATCACGAAACTGATTTCATACATATTTATCCTATAACATGGTGTCTAGGCATTGAAAATGCTTTTAAACATTCTTATAGACCGGACGGTTATTGATTTAGGCGATGTAGACATGATTTAAAGTGAATACAAACACAGTCCTAAAGCAGGATTTCTAATGCACACCAAGGATGGACATTTTTATTAAGAAGAATTACAACGGTAACTTAATAACAGGATTTCTAGGTGATCATGATTATGCAGAAGCAGAATTCCGTAACAAATGAGGTAATGAACCTATATCATGTTGCTTAGTATGCCAAGTGGATTTAAAATCATGGTTTCTGATGCAAATAAACATAGTTTAAATCTAAAAGAATGACTTCGAATGTAAGTAAACAAGTATAGACCTAAAGGCAGGATTTCTACCTATTTTCCCCACAAAAAATCATATAAGAATCCCTCCCCTTTTACTAATTTCTCCAATATCTATTTACAAAGGTTGTTGTTACAGATCATAAATGAATGAATCAAATAATAAATATAAGTTATGCTATAGGGAGCCTGAGATAGGCCCAAAGTGAACCTGGAAATACCAGGCCTTCAAAACAGTCCAGGATGCCAAAGTCTCATAGCCAATAGGATGTCCTGGTGTGTCAAAGTTCCCTAAGGACCTCAGGGATCCCGGGAAATTCTCATACCAAGATTCTTTGAGTAGGGAAGTGATTATGTGCAGTGTGGAAGGACCAGCCCCAGTGTGCCAGAGTTCAGAGAAATCTCATGGATTCCTAGGAAGCACACATACTAGAGGGGTAGAACTTAAGTAATCTAAGAGTAGAAGTGAGAGTGCTTGACATAGTTTGGAAGAACTTAGTAAAAATAGTATTGTTTATCCAAAGAGTTAGATCTTTTGACCAAATCTATTTTTAGGATGAACACGGGTTTCTGATAATTCAGGAAATAATAATAAATAAAAAGGAGTAAGTAAATAGACAATAATATGATGCACAGAAAAGTAAAATGTATTGTATTCGTAGTTCAGATGCCCTTACAAGTTATATTTTATTCCCTTATATTGGGAATTTCTTAATACAACGTCTACCTCTTACAGTGATCGCTCATTAATGACTAATTATTACATTAATTGGACGTTACATAGAATAACCGTAATTGTTGCATGAAGGTTGTGTAACGTGTGTCATTAATTGAGGGTCTCTGAATCTGCCTGTAGCTTTGTCCGGATTCATTCTAACCGTGTCTCTTCCTTGTCTCAATCAGGTTGAGTTTCTTGTAGTTTATTACTACATAGGTTTATTGAGTCGTGTCTCTTTGCTTCGCACCTCTTTATATAATCATGTCCAGCTGTCATGTTTTCCTTGGTCCACGTAGCCGGCTGAGTCATCAAGAATCATCATACGTGTGAAACTCTTTTTTTACCAATAGAAATAGTCCCCCCCCCCACTTACCATTTATTTATCGATTAATATTTGGTAAGTGGATACGCATTTATGGCGGGAATATTTTGCCGATGTTTCACCTCGAAACATTGTATCCTTCTCTGAACATAGGCCTCGCTTGTCACTTCCATCTAATGCTCAAGCCACGTGTTCCCTCTGGATTGGTTCTGCAGTTACTTGGCGCCTTTTAGGGCTTTTTGCGGCTGTATCAGTCACGAAGTGACACCTTCAATTATGACTTTCTCATCATTTGTTTTTCTCATGTTTGACGGTTGTCTTCAAGTATAAATACCTCTTTTCTTTTCTTTACTTTCACGAAACACTTCTAACTTGTCTTCTTTATTTGTAAAGAGTTTTTTTGGTCGTCGTAAATATGTCTTCATCTAACCAACCTAAAGGAGTGATAAATGTGGATGATTTGACCCCTTCTTCTACTCCGACGTGGAGCCAGAGAGGTGGTAGACTGAGGAGTTTAGGCTCTACTTCTTTAAGAGGTTCTTCTTCTTCCCAGATTACTTCCCCTCCTTCTGCTAGGTCTTTAGTTTCTCCGAGAGCTAGGGCTTCCAGATCATCGTCTAGGGGTAGAGAACATCATGAACCCTTACGCGAACCACGAGTGGATGAAATCATTCCTGCTGAGTTTACCTTCACTAGGGATAGTCATGTCCTTGTTGATCAGTCGTTATCCCTTGATAGTGCTAATAGGTACCCTGCCCTTATTACTGAAGGTTTAGTTCCCCTTGTTCGCAGGGAATGTTCTTGGAAGTCTGATTTTCCTATCATTGTTCCAAATGAGAACCCAAGAATAACGTCTTACAAGACGGGGTATTCTTATGTTTATACCTACCCTTTTACTTTAGGGTTTAAACCTCCTATTGATCCAGCCATCATCGAATGGTCCTCTTGTGTGGCGGGTTGTTGCGTGTCTCAGATGTTTAGCTACTTTAGCCTCGGTTCCTTTTACCTTTAATCATCCCACTCATCTTTATTCTCCTGCCTTATTTCGTCAAGGGATTTTAACTCTGGCTGTCAGGAGTAAAGAGTGCTGGTAACCCCTGAAGACAATAAGGATAAAGGTTGGTACCTTCGGTACGTTGTTGCGCCCACTGCTGGTTTAGTAGGTGAAGAAAATCTTTCCTTCCCCGAGAATTGGAATCTTGCACGTGAGTACATATTAGATCACATTCATTATTCTTCCTTTTTTATTCTTTCAGCAATCAGTGGGTACTGTTGATAATGTCTCTGGTATCCGTGGTTGGGTAGAAAAGTTGTTGTCGATTGCTCCATTGGAAGAAAGGTCTTGGAACTACTTCTCGGGGAAGTACGGTTGGAAAGTGAAAACTCACGATAAGTGAAGCTTTTGTTTTCCTTTCTTTCCTTTCTCGAATCTCTTTCTAATTTTAACCCTTTATTTTTTATTGGGTTTCCTATCCGTGGAGTGTCTACTGTGTCTGTTTCCAAAATGTCCCTGGCTCAGGCCCCGGAAATTATTGATGGTTCTTCTTCTTCGAAGAGGAAGGTTGGTGGGTCTAGGACCTTAGAAGAAGAGGAGGACACCTTGGTGCATAGGTCACGTAGAAGGAGGGTGATTTTAGACGATGAGTCTACAGCCGTGGCAGTGTCTTCCGTGCCTGATGTTAGACCTTCTTACTCTGAGGATGCTTCTCTCTCTCATGCGCATGATTCTGTGGATCATCTGTTTCGTGAAGGCTTCAACCATGATGTTAATGAATCTCCCTTGTCCGTTCTTCCTCCTTCTTTTAGAGAAGTTCCTTCATCTGCTTCTATTACCTCCTCCGCTCCCTTGGCTATTACTGCTCCTATTACTACTTTGCCCGTGGCTTTCTCAGCTCCCCAGACTTCCATTCCCGTGGCTTCTACATCGCTGCCTACTTATGTGCCTTCTGTCAGAGAAGTAGGGTCTTCCAGCAGGGAGGTGCAGTAAGTTCTAATAGAGGTTCCAGCTGGTGGAAGTCTTTTTAAGAAATCTGGTCAACCTGAGGTGTGGCTGAAGCCCTTGATAGGCCCAACAGAGAGGACCAAACTAGATAGCCACAATTCTCTTACCTGGGCTAATGAGGTCGTGCATACATATTTGAAGGTAAAGTATATTCTTTTGCATTTCATGCTCGTACGTGTAATTGTCGTATTTAACTGATTTCCTTTTTATAGATCAATCTTATAGGCATGGAGCTCATGAAGAGGGTTTTATTCAGGCGAGCTTGTGCAGTCTCTAACACAGACCCAAGAGGATCTTCGCAATGCCTTGGAAAAAATTCAATTCTTGGAGAGGTATGTTGCACCTTTAAGGGTCGCCAAAGATGCTATTGAGGCTGAGAGGGACGGGTTGAGAGCTGAGATTATGATATGGGAGAATGATTACCAAGCTATCGAGGAGGCGACAATTGTCGATGTCAGTTAGGCATATATGAATTCTCACCTTGACACATTGACGGAAATGAGTCAAGAGGGTTTCAACCTTAACGCTGAAATGGCTAAAATCAAAGGAGCCATGGAGAAAGCTCAGCAAGGTCAGAATCTCTCTTCACCCGAAGGTGAAGCTCCTGCTGCTCAAGTCCCCTCGTCTCCAGCTGCTCCTGCTTCCTCTGACGGCGAAGAAGTTGATCCCCGTTCTAAAGACAATTAAGATGTTGGTTCCCCTTCTTTTTTTTATTTGATTGGTGGTTACTGATACCTTGGCTTTTTTCCTCGTTCTTCTTTCCCTTATACGTGAATTTTGGACACAATTTTACACAAAATAGCCCTGAAAGCTTATACGTTGTGCTTGTTGCAGGATTGAACCAGAAAAGAAGGCATTCAGTCTAAAATCTACTCAAAATAGGAGTGAATACGGCACAAGGAGTAAAACCAACAAAGCTGCTCAAGACAACAAGGCGACCGCGTCGCGGTCGTGTTTTCGCGGACTGCGGTGCATTTCCAGTAAGTCAAAAATTCAAGCCATCAGACACCGCGGCCGCGGTCGAAGTTTCACGGACCACGGTGGAGTTCCAGTGAGACCCAAGAATTGCAAGTTCCCACCGCGACCGTAGTCGAAGTTTCACGGACCGCGGTGGCGTTCCAGTGAGGTCCTAACATTTTCGCAGACCGTGGTCGTGTTTTCACGGTCCGCGGTGGTACTTCAGGGGTATTTCTGTCCGAAAATTTGACAGACTATAAATAGATTATTTTGTAATTTATTTACAGACCTGGAAGATATCAGATTTTTTTTAGAGTAGAGAGCTCGTGAATATTTTAGGGTTCTTATTTCTTTAGCTTTATTCTTGCATTTTTAATATAGAAAACTTCAATTTCATTGTTAGGAATCAATTAAATAGGTTATTCTTTTTCTCTATCATTGTTCTCATTTTTGATTATGAGTAGCTAGACCCATTAGCTAGGGTTGTGGCTCAACCCTAGTGTGGGTATATAATGGGGTTTTGAAATTAAGGTTGGGAAATTAATGGGTGTTGACTATTTAGGTTATTTCAAGGTTTTTATTGCTATAATTAGTGGTTGCAAACACTAATTAACCTTTTCATGACTTGGGTCTTTCTTGAGAAAGAAGACTTGAGTCTAGAAATTAGCCTAATAGGAAATTAGGGCATTATCAAGAGATTGGTAGTCCCAATCAAAGGGGTTAAACCCAGAAATGGTAAAACCCTACTTGAGCCCTAGTTAACGGGTTAAACCTCGAGAGAGTAACACCCTACCTAAGCCTATATTGCTTGATTATTGGGCACCCAATTGGACTCGAGAGAGGAAATTAGGGTATAATCACTCAAACTACCGAGAGGTATAGAGTGAGCACCTTCGTGCTTTGGTTATAGCTATATCCCTAGCAAATTCCCCGACCTTAGAATTGAATCCCTTTGTGTATCCACCTAGGCCACAGTCACGACCCTAGTGCCTTTATCAATATTAGAAAACAAAAAAAAAAAAAAAGTTAGTCATTAATTAGCTTACAAACAATTGAATACATTTAGTATAGTTCAACACCAACCAATGTTTAGAAGTGCAATTAGAAACACTCGGCTCTTCTAGATCACTGATACACTTACTTCCATCTATAGGCTCCATGTGGATTCGATCCTGATCATTCGGGTAAAAGCTACACGACCTTTGCGTTCATACTTATATAGTAGTGTGGGTGCAATTGCCGTTACTTTTTGGCGCCGTTGCCGGGGAGCTTTAACGGTGTGACTATATTTGTGACTAGAAGCGTAGTGTGTTTTTCTTTACTTCTATTTTTAACTTCCTTGTTTGGTGTACTTAGGTACAATGGCCGATCCGCTAGGAAATATGATTCCGGGGGAAGAGGTTTATGACAATCAAGAATATGAAATCAATCAAATTCCTCCACAAAGAAGAGGCCGACATGCCAATATTCAGGATGATGTTCCAGACCGTCCCCCACATCTAGCCCCTAGAGCTGATCTTCGGGTCCTTCCAAATGAGGGGTATGCTGTGCAATAGTCCCGCCAAGGATTCGAGCAGGGAACTTCCAAATCACAAATGTTATGCTCACTCTCCTAGAGCAAAGAGGATACTTCACCGGAGCCGCCCATCAGAATGCCTATAAGCATCTCAAAGGCTTTGTTGATACATGTTGGGGGAGTAAGCAAACTAATGTGTCTGAGGACGCATTAAGGTTACTGTTTTTCCCGTTCTCACTTAGGGGAAGAGCATTGGATTGGCTTGAGCGTCTCCCAAATCATTCTATATCCACTTGGGACGAGCTTGTGGATAAATTTATTGCAAATTTTTCCTCCCCAAGCCATATGGAAGCCCTTCGATATGAGATTTTGGCATTCAAACGAGCCCCTACATGAAATATGGGAACGCTATAGAACCATGGTCAAGGAATGCCCTAACAATGACATGACCGACGCTATGATACAACAAATATTCTACCGGGGAATCAACATGGTAAATCAATGTGTGGTCAACCAATTGGCCGGTGGTAATTTTATGAAGATGACATACCCGGAGGCATGTGACATTCTTGATGAAATGGCCGGTACATCTTCGGCTTGGCAAAGTAGAGCAAATGTGCCTCAATGGGAAACCGGTGTGAATAGTCTCCACAAGGAACTCCAAGAACAAGGGAAAGCAATTGCCGAGATTACAACAACCATGAACCAACTTGATAAAGCCCAACTCTAACATTTGAGAGGGCCTAAGCAAGTAAATGCTATGGAAGGAGTTCATATGCAAGGAAGCCAAAGGAGACCTCGGGGGATGTTAGGCAAAACCATGGTGATCAAGGTGATCAAGGGACAAGTGGTCATGAACAAGATGAAAGTTACAATGACCAAGATGAGGATGTTATGTATGCAAATAACTACCAAGGGCAAGCTAATACACAAAACTGGGGGAACCAAAGGCCACGAAACTAGAACAATAACAATGCTAGAAATTGGAACAATACCAATGATAGTAAATGGAACAACAATAATGACCGACAATGGGGGAACAACAATGAAGCGAATTGGAATGGAAAAAATAACAACAACAACTGGGAGGTGAAGGTAATCGGGGATCGGGTTTTCAAAGGCCGCCGATGTACCAACAACCAAGCAATCCTCCTCCTTATCAATCTCATGGGAAAAGCTCTTCAAGCTCGGAAATGGGTCGGATAGAAAACATGTTCAAACATATAATGGAGAGGAATGCAGAATACGATGCCCATATATCCTCTCACACTACTTCCATCCGAAACCTTGAAGTACAAATGGGCCAGATTTCACAAGCCTTAAACACACGCCCAAAGGGTGAACTACCAAGTGATATGGTGGTGAACCCCAAGGGTGGGAACAACAACAACACCGGTAATGCTATGGTGGTAACCACTCGGAGTGGAAAAGGTGTGGAGGCAAGTACTTCAGGGAAAAATAAAGTTGTTGATGATGATGAAGTTGTACCCCAAGATGAGCTACCAGCTGATGTGGAGCAAGAATTGGATGAGCCAAGTGAAGGTGAGATAATAATTGACATTCATTACAACAAGGAGGATTTGGTTAGAAATGTGAACCCGTCTAGGGAACACATAATTGACATGCTAGAGCCGGTGGTCCCAAAGGCACCATTGCCTAGGCCACCTCCTCCCTATCCTCAGAGATTGGAAAAATAGAAGCAAGAGACCCAGTTTAAAAAGTTCTTTGATATGATGAAGAGTCTCACCATAAATATTCCTTTGGTTGAGGCCTTGGAGCAAATGTCGGGATACGCTAAGTTCATGAAGGACTTGGTGACAAAAAATGATCCATGGATTGTGAGACCATTAAGATGACTCACCAAGTGAGTGCTATTGTTCACTCCATGGCACCAAAACTTGAAGATCCGGGTGCCTTCACTATTCCTTGCACAATTGGGAGTGCAGACTTTGCAAAAGCCCTATGTGATCTTGGGGCAAGCATAAATTTGATGCCATATTCTGTGTTCAAGACCTTGGGGATGGGACAACCTAGGGCGACCTCTATGCGTTTGCAAATGGCGGACCGATCAATGAAGAGGCCCCTAGGTATTATTTATGATGTCTTAGTGAGAGTGGACAAGTTCATATTGCCATCAGATTTTGTTATCCTCGACTGTGAGGTTGATTTTGAGGTTCATTATCTTGGGGAGGCCTTTCCTTTCCACCGGGAAGGCCTTGGTCGATGTTGAAGCTGGGGAACTTACATTCAGAGTTGGTGATGAGAAAATGGTCTTCCACGTGTGCAAATCTATGAAGCAGCCCAACAGCACCAAAGTGTGCTCTTTTATGGACCTTGTGTTCGAGGTTATTATTGATGATGACAGTGTTATGATCCATGTTGATGATCATGTGGAGTTGGGGTCTTATTCCTATGCTCCCAGAAAATTTTCATTGGACTTGGAGAACAGGAAGACCCCACCAACAAAGACATCCATTGGAGAACCTCCGAATCTGGAGTTGAAGCCACTTCCTTCCCACCTTAGGTACGAATACCTTGGTCCCTCTTGTACTTTACCAGTTATTCTTTCCTCTTGCCTAACCCAATTGCAGGTTGACTCAACTTTAAAAGTGCTAAGGAGGAGGAAGAAAGAAATTGGTTGGACCTTGGCTGATATTCGAGGTATTAGACCCGCCTTTTGCATGCACAAGATTATATTGGAGGATGGAGCCAAACCCTCTGTTGAACATCAAAGAAGACTCAATGAATCTATGCAAGATGTGGTGAAAAAAGAGATCATAAAATGGCTTGATGCGGGTGTGGTCTATCCAATTTCGGATAGTGCTTGGACTTCTCCGGTCCAATGCGTTCCCCAAAAGGGTGGAATGACAGTGATAAAAAATGATAAGAATGAGATCATTCCTACAAGAACGGTTACCGTATGGCGGGTGTGCATGGACTACCGCAAGCTCAACATGGTGACCCGCAACGACCATTTTCCTTTACCATTCTTGGATCAGATGTTGGATAGGCTTGCAGGTCGAGGCTATTGTTGCTTTCTTGACGGGTATTCTGGATATAATCAAATTTTGATAGCCCCGGAGGATCAATATAAGACCACATTCACTTGCCCATATGGCACTTTTGCCTTTACTCGAATTACATTCGGACTTTGTAATGCCCCAGCTACTTTCCAAAGATGTATGATGGCAATCTTCACCGACATGGTGGAGGACTTTCTAGAAGCATTTATGGACGACTTTAGTGTCGTCGGGGATTCTTTTGATGAATGCTTGAGTCATTTTGATAAAGTCCTTGCTCAATGTGAAGAAACAAATTTGGTCTTGAATTGGAAAAAATGCCACTTTATGGTGGAGGAAAGAATTGTTTGGGACATAAGATTTCAAAGAATGGCATTGAGGTTGATAAGGCAAAGATCGAGGTTATTTCAAAACTGCCACCACCTATTTCAGTGAGAGGAGTCCGGAGCTTTCTTGGCCATGCCGGTTTTTACCGGTGGTTTATCAAAGATTTCTCTAAGGTGGTAAGTCCATTATGCAAGATGTTAGATAAGGATGCCAAATTCAATTTTGATGAGCAGTTTATGCAAGCTTTTGAACTCTTAAAACACAAGCTCACTACCACTCCCATCATCACGGTACCGGATTGGAGTGCCCCATTTGAGCTTATGTGTGATGCAAGTGATGTTGATGTGGGTGCTGCACTTGGGCAAACGGTGAACAAAGTGTTTCATCCAATTTACTATGCCAACAAGACAATAAATTCTGCTCAATGAACTACACAGTCACGGAGAAGGAGCTTCTAGCTATAGTCTTTGCCATGGAAAAATTTCGAGCTTATTTAATGGGTGCCAAAGTCATGGTTCACACTGACCATGCAGCACTCCGGTACCTCATGAACAAAAAGGATTCCAAGGCAAGACTTATGAGATGGGTTTTGTTGTTACAAGAGTTTGATCTAGAGATAGTGGACCGAAGAGGGAGTGAGAATCAAGTTGCCGATCATTTGTCCCGGTTGGAAGAGCAAGGACGTCCTTGTGACAGACTTGAGATCAATGATAGTTTCCCGGATGAACAACTCATTTCAATGTCCATGAGAGAAATTCCATGGTTTGCGGATATTGCTAATTTCCTAGTCACCGGAGTTGTCCCTTGTGAGCTCTCTTCTAACCAAAGGAAGAAGCTTCGAAGGGATAGCTTGGATTTCTATTGGGATGAGCCTTATTTATTCAAGATTTGCACAGATGGGGTAATCCGGCGATGTGTACCGGAGGAAAAGCAACTAGCCATCCTTGAGTCTTGCCACTCCTCGCCGTATGGTGGTCATCACGGAGGGGTGAGAACTTCTTCTAAAGTGCTTAGTTGTGGTTTCTTTTGGCCCACTTTGTATAAGGATGCTAGTACCCTAGTGAATAGGTGTGATGAATTCCAAAGAGCCGGGGGAATTTCCAAAAAGGATGAGATGCCTTTAAACTCAATTCTCGAGGTAGATATCTTTGATGTTTGGGGCATTGACTTCATGGGGCCATTCGTGAGTTCATGTGGGAACACGTACATCTTGGTCGCAGTTTATTATGTGTCAAAATGGGTGGAGGCCATAACATGACCAAACAATGAGGCTCAAAGTGTGATAGCCTTTCTCAAGAAGAATACCCTTACTAGGTTTGGCACTCCACAAGCCATCATTAGTGACAGGGGGTCACATTTTTTCAACAAAGCCTTTAACTCCTTGCTTTCTAAGTATGGGGTCAACCATAAAGTCACTACCCCGTACCACCCTCAGGCTAGTGGCCAAGTTGAAGTGTCTAACAGGAATATAAAGAGAATATTATCCAAAACGGTCAATGCCAATAGGACTGACTGGGCTAAGAAATTAGATGATGCTCTTTGGGCTTACCGGACCGCCTACAAGACCCCAATTGAGATGTCCCCATATCTCTTGGTATGGAAAAGCATTCCACCTTCCGGTGGAATTGGAGCACAAGGCTATGTGGGCCTTGAAAAAATTGAACTTGGAATGGGATGTAGTTGCAAATCTTAGAGTGAAGCAATTGAATGAGTTGGATGAGTTTAGATTCCATGCGTACTCCAGTTCGTCCTTGTATAAGGACAAAATGAAGTACCTACATGACAAATATGCTCGAGGAAAAGAGTTCAAAGTTGGTGACTTGGTCTTATTGTTCAATTCTCGATTGAGGTTATTTCCCGGGAAGCTAAAGTCTTAGTGGAGTGGCCCTTTTGAAGTGGTATTTGTTACTCCATTTGGGGATGTTGACCTCAAGAACAAAAGTGGTGAAGTATTCATAGTGAATGGTCACCGGGTAAAACACTATCTTGGAAAATTTTATGACAGCCACGTGGTGGCACTTCTTCATCTCCAATGATCCCGGTAAAATGTGTCGTGCCGCGAAGTTAAATCAGGCGCTTCTTGGGAGGCAACCCATGTGTCTTTACTTTCATTTTCTTTGTTTTTCTTGGTAAATTAGGTTTCACTTTTACACTAACTGGTTTTTGGATGTGTAGGATGATTTTGACACAGGAATTTGGCTGAGTATACAAACAAAAGCTCACTGGAAATTGACTTCGCGATCGACTTTTTGCGGTCCACGAAGTCAATATGATGCAAACACAGTGCTCTGGAAATGGACTTCGTGGCCGCGGTCGACTTTTCGCGGTCCATGAAGCCCTTCTGCCTCGTAAGCCTTATGCCATTGAATGACCGCGGACCGCGGTCGAATTTTCACAGTCCGCGGTAGGTAAGTGGGGTGGTTCCCAGATCTTCCTATAAATAGGACTTGAGAGTTTCATTTCACACTTTTCCCACTGTAGCTAGCCTAAGCCACTTTCAACCGTGTCTCACTTTTGCATCCTATGAAACTCATTGCTTGCATCCGTACGTTCATCCCAACATCTAATAAGTGTATTTATGCTTCATTAACTTCTTAATTTCTTTATTTTCTTTAGTTTTCATTTTCTTTTTCATTATTATTTTCTCTTTCTAGGCTTGTAAATGTTAGGGTTATCCCAAATAGGTTCATAATTGTCCTTTGGAATGAAATTTCACTCAATGAACACTTTAGCGTAGAAATTGCAAATCTGGGAACCCTAGGTAAATAGCCATTTTTGCGGTCCGCGGTGCTTCATTTTGCTTAAGTTTGATTAGAAATTCACGGTCGTGGTCAAATTTTTGTGGATCGCGAAGTCAGTCCAGTGTGTCCTGCTTAAAGCATGATTAGACTTTCGTGTCCGCGGTCGACTTTTCGCGGTCTGTGAAGTCTTTACAATGTGTCTTGCCTCATTCCAGTATGCTTAAACTTCAGTGACTACTCAAGTGTTTGAACATCAATGTTCAGGAAACTAACCATGTTCACTTATGTGTACTTTGCAGGCAATGGTACTATCTCGTGGAGGAGGTCCCAAAAACACGGGTTACAGACTCTCCTCCTTCACCATCAGGAAGTGAATATGCTCCGTCAGAGGAGGACTCATCACAGTCATCCCCAATGGACCCGGTCTCATCTCTTCTGACCCCAACACGAGCAGTGTCTCCAACCAAATCCGCCTCCAGTGAACACTCATATTCTACTTCCCCGACAGCTTTCTTATCTGGGGAGAATTCAAGTGACAGCAAAGGGGATGCGCAGGTGGTTGAAGGGGTAGAGCGCACTAGGAACCCAGATGTGTGGAAGGATCGTTTTGTAAGTGAGAAGGCCTTCCACAGATTCTGGGAGTTGTAGATTGCACGACCTCTTATCCCGGAGCGCACCTTCTTAATGAACGATTTATCCACATACAACCCCAATGTGAGACAGCAATTCCGAGACAGGAAAGGATGGTCCTATTTCACTGAGCATCTTTCGGAGGCCAATGAGTATATAGTGAAGGAGTTATACACCAATTTGCTTTTTCTGGAAAAGGACTCAAAGGCATCCAAAGTTCGCAATCTCACTGTGCCTTTTGACGGACCTTCACTAAATGACTATTTGGAGATGGATGATATGGATGATTCATTATACCGGGAAAAACTTGCCGAAAAGGATTCTGCGAGAAATTGGTTGTCTTTGCACTTGGCCAAGACCGAGGACACCCCGGAGTGGTTAACGGCTGGAAAGACTATCACCATGAGGACCCTGAACTTCGAAGCTAAAGGATGGGAGACTTTTGTATGTAGCAGGCTAGACCCGACTCATCATGACCAGACGCTCCCTCTCAGTAGGGCTGTATTAATAGCATCTATCATGGCTGGATACCCCATCAATGTGGGGAGTGTGATGTCCGAGGTCATTAGCCGAGTGGTCAGCACAGGTGATACTTCTTACCCTTATCCTCATTACCCGACCATGTATTGTGAAGACCAGGAAGTGACTATGAAGCGCTTTGACACCAAAGTCAAGCCCAAAGCACCTTTCTCCTGGTATTACTTGAAAGATGAGGATAACCCCTAAAATAAGTCAAAGGGAAAGTCGGTTGCCTCCACTAGCCAGTCTGAAGAGCCAGTGGTGGTGGCAGAACCCTCACTGCCCTAGCCTGCCATTCCAGAGAGGCTCCAGGCCCATCTTCCTCCACAGCTACAGACGTCCCCTCCACCAGAGCCTATCCCATGACTGCTAACCGGCTGAACATGACTCTCACTAGCCTCACCAACTGGATGCAGTCAACTACTACAAAGTTGACTACAATTTCTACAGCCGTGGCAGCCCCAGTTACTCCTCTCCCACCACAGGTCCGCAGTCCATTGAGGACACTCTCAAAGAAATTTTGGAGAATCAGAAGAAAATCCTGGACACAGTGGGTGCACATGAGAGTGCATTGGCAAAGCTGGCCAAATAAACAAAGAAGCTGAGGAAGACCAGGGCGTCAAAGGAGGAGGTGGCAAAGCTGAGAAAGGAGGTCGACAAGCTATCAGGCGATCAGATTCCTTTGGAGGTGCTACTAGCAGACCCAACAGAGTCCCAGGCAGAGCAGCAGCCATTGCCTCAGTCAGTGCAGGAGGAGGAGCCGGTGAGGACAATGAAGAAGAGGAAGGTCATGCCCCGTGCCCAGAACATCAGGCTTGTACTGGCAGACCCC
>ML344359.1:11592-59101 GCA_005239505.1 Nicotiana paniculata | reverse complement strand
CCCCCCCCCCCATAGAGCACACTCAGGCTCAGAGACAGGAGGCGCAGCCCACTGGAGCTCCATCACAGGCTATACCAGATCCAGCTCCTACAGGTTCCTCATCTCAGGCAGTTTCTACCCCATCTCAGACAAAGCATCACGGACCACAGCAGGCCGGGGGCCAATAGGGAGTTTTCTTTACTCTCTCTCTCCCATATTTTGTGCACTATTTTTACTTTATAGCATTCATTTAGTTGGGGTAGTGGCCCTACAGGATTTTTATTTTGGCTACATCTGATTGTATAATGAAAACAACTTTTTATTTCTTTTTCTTTACGTTATTTCCTTTTTTTTGGTATGTATAAGATAACTATCCATTGTAAATATTCATCCCTTATATAGATTCATCTAATTCCCGTATTGTACATATTCATTCCATCCCCTACACTTTACTTTATTTTACGCATTTCTTTTCTATTTTATAGATTCTTACTTTTCTTTCATAGCTTCTTGTTTGGTTTTCTCGTGAGCAATAAGCCTTTGGTTTTCTTAACACCACGGTTCTTTCCAAAGGTGGAACTTGTGTGAACCGGGTGGCTCTTCCCAAGGATGGACGGTGTGACAACCTTCTTAAGGGTTTGAGTCTGTTTTTCCTTTTCTTGTTGTTTTGTTTTTCAATAACGGTGCCTCAAGAAAAGATTCACTTGGTCCTAACACAGTTGCCTTTGATCCCATGGTCAAATACAAACCGTTGTGTTGAGGATGGTGATAGTGATGATCTTGAGACTCTTGTGTTGGCCGATAATCATGGTTCTTCGGGACAATTTTTGTTACTCAAAGCACGACTAAGGTCGTTGTGGGCCCTAGACTCGGTTTTTGTAACAATACTTTAGTTGTGAGTGGTGAGAAATTCGTAATTGCAAGTCCAAGTTCCGTGCCACTAGTCTAGAACTTGCCCTGAGTGTTGTCTAGGCGAAATCCTAGGTGTAATTTGACTTGAGAAGTGACTATAGGCTTACCTTGGCTTGAACAAAGAATTGAACACTTCCATGACCTTCCAAGAGAAATATTCCCTAGTCAACCCTTTTGATCCTTAATCCTTTTCTTTGTACCCAAGTTACAAGCCTTTAAACATTCTTTTACCAACGGTTTGGATAGCATAAGAAGAAAATAAAGGAAATTGATGAAAAAGTGTCTCTCCAACCCTACAAAAGATAAAAAGATTCAAAGAGTCAAGAAAATGTGAGAGCAACAAAAAAATGAAGTGCTTAAGGAAAGATAAAATTCACTCTAACCAAATACGTCCTACCCTTGACCAAAAGCCTACATCATGACTCCACAAAAGCCCTGTATGATCTCAGGTCGAGTGAAGCCTACATTAGTGGTGATTTGCACAAAGGGAAAGCCTATGGTACTTTGAGCCGAACTTGGGACTCTTTCCTTGACGAGAGATGAGCGATTCACCATATTCCTTGTTCTGAGTGTCATTATTCTGAAAGGTGATATGCTTAGGAAAAGTTACGGAATAAGAGTCTGGGATCCATACTGACCAAGGTAATAGTTAGAAGTTCAGTGATGAGTTGGACCAACCCTTGAAGCTCTTGTATCGCACTTGAAACTGTGGTTTTGAAAAGTTCAATTATTGTCAATGATTTATTCGCATTAGGGGATATGGTTAGTTCCAATTGATGCTAGTCGAGGTCACCAATAGTACAGCCAAATTTTTGTGAAATATCTCATAGGGGTGGGGCTTATTTTGTTTTGCTTGAGGACGATCAAGAGTTTAAGTTTGGGGGAGTTGATAACTTGCCTTTTTGCCTCGTTTTCCGTTCCCTTATACGTGAATTTTGGATACAATTTTATACAAAATAGCCCCGAAAGATTATACGTTGTGCTTGTTGCAGGATTGAACCAGAAATGAAGGCATTCAGTCTAAAATCTGCTCAAAATAAGAGTGAATCTGGCACAAGGAGCAAAACCAACAAAGTTGCTCAAGACAACAAGGCCACCGCGGCCGCGGTCGTGTTTTCACGGACCGCGGTGCATTTCCAGTAAGTCAGAAATTCAAGCCATTAGCCACCACGGCCGCGGTCAAAGTTTCGCGGACCGCGGTGGAGTTCCAATGAGACCCAAGAATTGCAAGTTCCCACCGCGGCTGCGGTCGAAGTTTTGCGGACCGCGGTGGCGTTCCAGTGAGGTCCTAACGTTTTCGTGGACCGCGGTCGTATTTTCGCGGTCCGTGGTGGTACTTCAGGGGTATTTTTGTCCGAAAATTTGACAGACTATAAATAGACTATTTTGTAATTTATTTACAGACCTGGAAGATATCAGCTTTTTTTTAGAGTAGAGGGCTCGTGAATATTTTAGGGTTTTTATTTCTTTAGCTTTATTCTTGCATTTTTAACATTGAAAACTTCAATTTCATTGTTAGGAATCAATTAAATGGGTTATTCTTTTTCTCTATCATTGTTCTCATCTTTGATTATGAGTAGCTAGACCCATTAGCTAGGGTTGTGGCTCAACCCTAGTGTGGGTATATAATGGGGTTTTGAAATTAAGGTTGGGAAATTAATGGGTGTTGGCTATTTAGGTTATTTTCAAGATTTTTATTGCTATACTTAGTGGTTGCAAACACTAATTAACATTTTCATGACTTGGGTCTTTCTTGAGAAAGAAGACTTAGCCTAATAGGAAATTAGGGCATTATCAAGAGATTGGTAGTCCCAATCAAAGGGGTTAAACCCAGAAATGGTAAAACCCTACTTGAGCCCTAGTTAACGGATTAAACCTTGAGAGAGTAAAACCCTACCTAAGCCTATATTTCTTGATTATTGGGCACCCAATTGGACTCGAGAGAGGCAATTAGATTATAATCATTCAAACTACCGAAGGCTCACTGTGGATTCGATCCCGATCATTCGGGTAAAAGCTACACAACCTTTGCCTTCATACTTATATAGTAGTATGGGTGCAATTGTCGTCACTTACCCCCAACTCCATCGGCGGTAAGTTTGGATCTTTTAAAGTCCCCAACTGACAACTTAGGGGCACCTTAATGTAAATACAATATATACGGCTAAGTATAAATTTAATACTTAGTTTCTGCTTAGCCGTTTTATCATATCAATGCAAAATATGACTTTTTTTACTGAGTCTATGTTCTACTCTTTAAGTCTTTTTCATGCTTTATTTTTCGAGGTTTTAGTTTTACCTTTGAGTTTTGCATATAGAATGCTTTAGATTACTCGTACCTTTTCGTAATTGGAACGGTATCATATAAAATGTGTGCCATGTTGTAGTAGGCAAAATTTATGAAAGAGGCCCATTTTTTATCGACACTTAATGAAGAAGACGTCTCAACTTCATAATGGTGTAATAATGCAATAGAGTGATAGGAATTTTTCACATGTTTGAGATTGTTTCTGAGGAAAGTTTTTTGTTTGAACTTCCACAACATTTTACATGTGCTCGATTATCATCTAAAACTCATGTTGCAACTGTTTTCTTTTAACATATTTGATGTACATTTGTATTTCGTAACTATTTTTCGTATGTAATAGTTTTTTCGAGTTAATACAAGAGAACAATTGTTTTTCGTTCGTAACAGTTTTCAATGATCACGAGGAAATGCTTTTTCATCCGTAACTATTTTATTTGATAACAGTTTTACATGTGAGTACAAAGATTTTGTAACTGCTTTTAGTTACAACAGTTTTTGAATGAGTACAATGATGATGATCTTTTATCCATAACTGTTTTTGGTTAAAACAGTTTTCTTTTGAATAAGTACAAAGATGTGCATTTCTTCCTCGTAGCTAATATTTTGCCTTTCAACCTGAACATGTTCGAAGGTTTTTTGGATCAGGCTTTGTATTTGAGTCTTCAGCTTTGTATTTGAGTCTTCGGCTCTTTCGATTGTGCTCGTATCACTTGACTTGTTGGGTAGATGGATCTTTAGGCTCGAGTTTTGACTTTTTGATAGTCTTCTTTGCTTCGTCTTAGCCTTCCATATTGTATAGTCCCCCAAGTGTTTGAGCTTTGAATAATGAAATCTCGAGCACTTGACTATTCCTTTCTTGTGGTCCTTTTCCTGAAAAAGAAAAACATGCGGGACTCGAAGGTATATAGTTTTTAGATGATGACTACTTAACCCTTTAAAAAGTCCATCAGAAAGTGTAACCCTAGATCGGGAATTCAGTTACTTCCTCGCGTCTTTGTAGGTCTAATATCATCATCTGGTGATGTGTTAGCTTTATGCCTATCATCTAAAAAGGTTAGTAAAATTTTAAATGTTCAAAATAAAATCAAACGTGTGATACCTGACCGGGGGTATCAACTTATTTTCCTTAAAAGTAGTACTTCTTCAAGTGGATGGCATTCCAACTTGTTGGTAGGATTCTTCCGTCCATAGCTTCCAGCTCTTAGGCACCCTTCTCAGCTATGCCTCGGACTTTGTAGGGTCCTTCCCAGTTTGGACTTAGCTTTCCTGCGCCTGCTTCTTTCGTTGATTGAAAGACTTTTTTGAGGACGAAGTCCGCAATCTTGAAGTACTTGAGATGAGCTTTACGGTTGTAATAACGCTCTATGATGTGTTTTTGAGTTGTCATCCGTATTAGTATTGCTTCTCTATGTGGTTCGAGCAGGTCCAGATTGGTCCTCAATTCATCGACGTTTGCTTCCTCTGTGGCTGTTGTAAACCTTATGCTTGGTTCGCCAATCTCCACAGGTATTAAGGCTTCTGAACCATAGACAAGTGTGAACGGAGTTTCTCCGGTAGCTTTTTTGAAGTTGTTCTGTATGCCCATAGTACCTTGGTAACTCATCAGGCTAGTTTCCTTTGGCTTTATCTACCCACTTCTTTAAATTATTGATGATGACTTTATTCGTTGACTCATCTTGACCATTAGCCACGGTATGGTATGTCGTTGAAGTGATCCGTTTGATTTGCCAGCTTTCGAAGAATTCTGTGATTTGTGAGCCTATGAATTGTGGGCCATTATCACACACGATCTCTTTTGGTATCCCAAAACGGCATATTATGCTTCGCCATAAGAAGCTTTTAACTTCCTTTTCTCGCACATGTTTGAACGCTTCTGCCTCTACCCATTTTTTAAAATAGTCGGTTAGAACGAGCAAAAACCGTACCTGTCCTTTAGCTGTGGGAAAAGGTCCCACTATGTCCATACGCCATTTCATGAAGGGCCATGAGGATATTATTGGATGCAATAATTTTTATGGTCGATGCATGTTATTGGCAAACCTTTGGCATCTGTAGCATTTGGATACGAAGTTCTCGGCCTCTCTTCCATATTAGGCCAATAGTACCCAGCTCTGATTAGGGTTTTTACCAAGGATCTCGCCCCTGAGTGATTTCCACAGTGTCCTTCGTGAACTTCTTTCATCACGAACTCCATTTGGTTAGGTCCGAGGCATTTTGTTAGGGGACCTCTGAACATCTTTTGATATAATGAGTTGCGAATGAGGCAGTACCGTGCACCTTTGCGGCGAAGTGCTTGAGATGTTTTCTTGTCTTCAGGTACGGTGCCATTCTGCAAAAAATTTAAGATTTCGTTTCTCCAATCCCGGGTTAAATTATTGAAAATTACCTTATTTCTGTCCTGGTCGATCACTGAATGGAATAGATGAACGACAATTGCATTGTCTTTGTTTGTTACTTTCGTGACTGCTGCGAGGTTAGCTAATGCATCTGCTTCTACATTTTCCTCTCTAGGTATTTGTATTACCTTCCATGTTTTGAATTGTCTTACGAGCTCTCATGCCTTTTCCAGATATTGTTGCATCCGAGTGTCTCGAGCGATGTAAGTCCCCTGCATCTGATTTACTACCAGTTGGGAGTCGCTTTTGATTATGATTTGCTCAATTGAAAGTTCTCGTGAAAGTTCTAGTCCTGCAATGACAGCTTCGTACTCTGCTTCATTGTTAGTTATAGGATAACATTTGATAGCCTGTCGTGTCTTTTCACCCGTGGGTGATATTAAGACTATGCCTAAGCCGACACCTTTTATATTGGAAGAACCATCGATAAATAGGGTCCATAGACCCGGATTAGCACCGTTAAAGAGTTGTAACTCTTTTTCCACTTCAGGAACAATGTTATTACTAAAGTCAATGACAAAATCAGCTAAGATCTGAGACTTGATTGCAGTCCTAGGCTGATATCTTATTTCATGCTCACTTAATTCTATGGACCACTTGGCTAATCTTCATGATAGTTCATGTTTATGCAGTATGTTTCTTAATGGATACGAGGTCACAACTGTGATGGATGACATTGAAAGTATGGCCTTAATTTTCTAGATGCCATGATTAGATCTAAGGCTAACTTTTCTAGATGTGGATATCTAGTTTCAACATCTAGTAATGTCTTGCTTACATAATAAATAGGATATTGTCTACATTTATCCTCCTTTACCAATACTGCACTTACAGCAATTTCCGAGACGGCAAGGTAGACGTACAACCTCTCCCCCTCCTTTGGCTCTGACAGCAACGGAGTTTTTGATAGATAAGCCTTTAGGTATTTGAGAGCATGTCGACATTCTTCAGTCCATTCGAACCGATTTTGCTTTTTGAGAACTCTTCATCAATCACTTGGTTCTTGAATGGTCTTTTTTTCTTTTCTTCTGCTTAACAGGTACGAAGGATGGATCTTCATTTAGTTTATGAGTTATCATTTCTGGTGGGACACCTGTCATATCTGAGTGGGACCATGCAAAGCAATCTGCCTTAGCCTTTAAATAATCAATTAACTTACCTCTTCGACCGGGGCTCAGCCTCGTTCCTACATACACTTTCTGTTCAGGTTTTTGTTCAAACAATGGAACAGCTTCGAGCTCTTCCGTAGTTTCTTTGATGTGCTCCTCTTCCTCCGGTTCATGAATGGCGTCCGGTCTGGAATCTACATCAGTGTGGTCCAGTTTATCTCTATGGTGACTTGATTCACCTTTTCGTGAATATCTTCTTCCGTATCTGTTTGAACACTTACTTCTTTCGTACCTGTTTGGTCAATGGCTTTTTTTGTACTTGTTTGGCCGGTAACATCTGCCTGGGAGATTTCCATATCTTCTGATTCTTCTGTATCTACTTTTTTGTTATAATGCCCCACAGAATTAATATTTCTAGAGATTTGTTGATCTCATCTAATCTGTCTGATTCCCCATTCTGAAGGGAATTTTATTACCTAATGCAAGGTAGATGGTACTGTTTTCATGTCGTGGATCCAGGGGCTTCTCATGATTACGTTATAAGCCATATCAGTATCAACGACTTAGAATTTGGTGTTTTTAATTACTCCCTCAGCATAAGTGCTAAGTTCGATTTCTCCTTTGGTTATCACTGTAGAGTTGTCAAACCCTGATATGGCTCGTGCCTTTGGGATCACCTGATTTTCCAAGAGCATTTCTTCCACGACTCTTAGCAAGATAATGTTGACTGAACTACCTGGATCAATCAACACTCTTTTAATGTTATTGTCATGAATGAGTAAGGATATTACCAGAGCATCGTTGTGGGGGAGCATTAGTCCGCCGAAATCTACATCATCAAAGGCTATATCATCTACGTCCGGATTTTCTCGAACCCGCTTTCCGTGTGTAACTATGACCTTCGAGGCTAATTTGCAAACTATTCAGTTTACTTCCTCTCCTCCATGTATCACATTGACGGATCTTTTTGGAGATGAAGGCTTCGGGGGCTCCTGCTTGTTCTTCATGTATGCCTGTTTACCTTTATCACTAAATAATTCTGTTAAATAGACCTGTTTCAATAGTTGTTCTATTTCACCTTATAAAAACCTGCAATCTGCAATCTTATGTCCATGATCATTATGGAATTCACACCACAAATCTGGATTCCTTTTAATTGGGTTTGACCGCATTTCTTTGGGCCATCGAACCTTATCACCCATAGTTCTTAATATTGAAACAAGTCCAGGGGTACTTACATTAAAGGTGTGATCCCCAATTCGTGCATTACCTCTAGGTCATTCATCTCGATCCTTTCTGGATCTAGATGAGGACGAGTCTGCATCTCTGCTTGGTGGTCTATAATCTGACCTGGTGTTTTCGAACCTGGGACGAGTTTCACATCCCGATGGTCCCAAGTAAAGATCGTACCTATTTTTACCTGATCTCCTTTCTGATTTGAAACGTCCGGATCAGGTATGATCTTCATCTTTCGAACGATCAATGGTATCTTCTTCTATTCGAAGTTTAGTATTCTACCTGTTATAAACATCGTTCCACGTTATAGCTGGGAATTCTCTCAAGCTTTCTTTGAGTCTCATCGCGGCTTCTGAGCTTTTTTCATTTAGATTACTTTCAAATGACATGGCTGCCCAATTATCAGGACCCTTGGTAGTTGCATTCTTTCTCGTTGGAACCTATCTACAAATTCACGGAGTAGTTCCAAGTCTCCTTGCTTTATTTTAAATATGTCCTCCATTCTTTTCTCGACTCTTTGCCAACGGAGTGTGCTTTTATGAAAGAATCTGCAAGCTCAGCAAAAGAATTGATAGAATTGTCAGGGAGAAGAGAATACCAGGTTAGGGCTCCTTTGGTAAGCGTTTCTCCGAATTTTTTGACAAGGACTGATTCAATATCTTGTTTTGTTAAGTCGTTGCCCTTTACTTCGGTGGTAAAAGCAGTCACGTGGGTCAGTTGTTCCGTCATACTTAGGAACGTCAGGCATTTTAAATTTCTTGGGTATAGGCAAAGGTGTTGCGCTTGGTTTCCAAGGTTGTTGAGAATATCTATCAACATCAATGCCTTTGATAACATGTGGTACTTCAGGAATTTGCTCGATTCGATCATTTTGTTCCGTCACCTGTTTCTGCAAGGTTAGTAGTAAATTTTGTAATTCAGAGTTATTAGTCATACCTGGTCTCTCTTCGAGAGATTCGTTATGAGTGTCATCCCTTGCTGAGTTTACCAACCCAGACTGAGGATTTTCCATGGTGATAGTGTTATTGGGAGGTGGTGTCAGTGATGCAGGTGATGCCGCTGGTAATCCCCTTGCAAGTTCTTGCAAAGCTTGGCCCACATACTCTGCAATCATTTGCTTTACCCGATCTTGTTCTACCGTTTGATAATTATTATCGTTGTTGTTATTGGATCTTTCTGGAGATTGTTCCCTTGAACCACGTGGGGTTCCTAAATGTGATGGAACCGGGGTTCCATTTCGCTGCTGGTTGTTGTCGTTGGAGTTCGACATAGTTCAGAGGATATCGCTTGAAAAGCAAACAAAGATTATTAGACTTCCCAGCAACGAAACCAATTTGTTTAACCAAAGAATTAGATCATTTGACCAAAGCTATTTTTAGGATGAACACAGGTTTATGATAATCCAGGAAATAATAATAAATAAAAAGGAGTAAGTAAATAGACAATAATATGATGCACAGAAAAGTAAAATGTATTGTATTCGTAGTTCAGATGCCCTTACAAGTTATATTTTATTCCCGTATATAGGGAATTTCTTAATACAACGTCTACCTCTTACAATGATCGCTCATTAATGACTAATTATTACATTAATTGGACGTTACACAGAATGATCGTAATCGTTGCATAAAGGTTGTGTAACGTGTGAGTCATTAATTGAGGGTCTCTAAATCTGCCCGTAGCTTTGTCTGGATTCATTCTAACCGTGTCTCTTCCTTGTCTCAATCAGGTTGAGTTTCTCGTAGCTGATTACTACATAGGTTTATTGAGTCGTGTCTCTTTGCTTCGCACCTCTTTATATAATCATGTCCAGTTGTCATGTTTTCCTTGGTCCACGTAGCCGGCTGAGTCATCAAGAATTATCATACGTGTGAAACTCTTTTTTTTTACCAATACAAGTATAAAGGTAAAAATTTCAGGAGTGAAAAGGTTTTCAGGATTAGAAACAGTTCTTAAAAATGTTAAGAGTAAAACAATTTTGGAAACAATTCTGAGAAGAAGAAAGATTCAACAAGCAACCACACAGTCATAACACTTAGAGTGCCCAGATTCAAAACCATTTATTACTTGTTTCTAAGTGAAGGCACAAGTTTACAATCAGGGATCAGGGGATTGGGAACATAGAGGCTTAAGTCAGAAACACATGAACAGGGTAAAAGGGGAAGCACATTGACCAACCAGTACACAGAACAAATAGGAACTGATTGGCAACCAGAACATAAAAAAGTATTGCTTCGAAGTATTAGCAAGGGGATCATGCTTGAAATTAAAGTGGTAATGGATAATAAACATAGAAACAGAATATGAGAATGGTCATGTTGAAGACAGGGGTCTACTACATAGAGCCAGTCATGCCAATTAGGATTAACCAAATACATTAGGAGTTTATGATACTGACATGAGCATACTAGTCAAGGGAAGTAAACAAGAACTCATAAACATGTTGGCCAAGTATCACACAGAACAAATGAGACCTAGACATACTGAGTAAACGTTTGATCAAGAGAGGGTAATACTCCATCATATTGAGCAAAGCAGTAAACAGGAAGAGAATTAAATACATAGCCAATTAAACTAGTGCGAAAATAGGCATGGATTTAACAACTATGGAGCACATAGGGTTGAATTTCAGAATTTAAATAAGAACATATCAGTTAAGGAAGCAAGATATAGAAAGTAATGCAGGCAGAGTTCCACAGCTTAGCCTTGGCTTTCAGCCGGCTAGACAAGCAATTAGCACAAGTAGCAGAAAAAAGAGAGAAGAGAGATAATTTTGTGTGAGTGTGTGTTCTTGAACTAATGTCCCTCTTTAGAGATAAAATAAGAGTGTATTTATAGAACTTAGGGAGTAGAACAAATAAGGTAAAGAAATCAAAAGTCAGTCAATTAAGGACAATCAAAGAATTATAGAATCAAATCACATAAAGGGGGTTTGGAATAGACCTCTTAATTAGGGGTAATGATTAACGGTAACAACAGGGGTTTATTAAGGCAAGGAGTCCAAATCATACCAAATAAGGGATCAGTAAGAATCCCAAAATTATACGGGCAATTAATTAAGGCAGTGATGACCAATTAAAGTCATAAACAAGGAAACAAATACAATATATGCACACGAATCTTAACAGTAATCAGCAAAACCTTCAAAAGAATACTGATTTCCGAGAAAGAATTACTCAAATTTCATAAATAGAAATTAAATTAAGACCTCACAGAAATATAGAACTTAGCTGGAAAAGCAGGTTTGAACCCTAACGGAGATTAATTAGGGCAAAACCACAAAAATATTGGATTTAACAAGGAAGAAGGTTTAATTCCAAAAGATAGAGTAAACTAATACGACTGGTATCACAGAAATACCCAAAATCGAAGCAAAGATTGAAGAAATCACTATATCATATAGAATCCACTAGGGTTTGTAAAAATCAGTCACGATGATGAAAGAACACTTATTAAAACACCGAGAGGTTAGAAAATCTTTGAATAAAGTCCGGGATAAACCCTAGTTTAGAAAGAGCGACAAAAACTCTAATTTAATTAATTAAAACAGGAGATTTTTTAGGGAAAACATTTAATAATATTCAAATCATTTCAGGTCTATAAAGATCTGAGAAGAATCAACAGTAATGAAATAGGGTTTTTAGAAAAATAGCAGAGGTGAAGAGAATAGGTCAAGAACCCATAGATTCGTAATAAAACAAGGAAAGATCTTTACTTACAAACAATAAATGGCCTGAGATATGCAAGTTTCGAACCAGAACCCGTTGGGTATCCTTGAGATCAAGGATCCAAGAATGCGAAGAGCCATGGTGTATAGAATATTAGGGCTGGTCGGAGAAGACATAGAAGCAACGTCGGGAGGAGGTTTACACCGGTGATGGCGTTTAGGGTTAGGGTTAGGTCAAGAGAGAGTTGAGAGACGAGGGAGAAGATGATGGCGGGGGCTGGGAAAGAATGAGAGGGTTTGGGTAGGTTAGGAGGGTTAATTAAGGTAAGGATAATCGTGGGCCGTTGATCAAAATGATCAACGGCCACGATTGAACGGACTAGTGGGTCGGGGCAGGCAGATTGGGCCAAAAAGGGGTTTCGGCCAGCACTTTGGGTTAATATTAGAGAGGTTTTTGGCTGGTTTGAAGGGTTAGGTCTGGAAAACTATAGGAATCAAATAGGGCTATTTGTTATAATACCCAAACAATTTATAAAAAAAATGTTTTATAAAATAATTAACAGATTATAAAAAATAATTTTCATGCGTAGAAATGTTTTAAAATGATTACTCAACATTTTTTTTTCAAAAAATACAATGAGTTACTTTCTAGTAAAATAATGTAATAATGCATGCATGGGCTATAATTGCAATGTTATTGCAATTGTAACCCCAAAGATGTAAATGTGGCTATTTGTGCAATATTTTAAACCTAATATAAACAGCAATATTAAGCCATGAAATTGTTATAAAGTCACTTTTGATGCAATTAGTAATTATTTATATAATAAAAATACTGGGATAAATTAATAAAAATCCTTAGAAAAATGCAGAAATTATGAAAAAATATCAATTGATGTCAATGCATAGTTTTGAAGGTATATATGCACTTTGAAAAATATTATAGGGAAAAATTGGGTGTCAACAATAAGGTCTCCTCGAACTTATTTAGTAATACAGACTCGATTTCGTCGTTTTCCAAATCATTACCTTTTATGGCGCACTTATAAGAAGTAACGTGCTCATTGGGGTCTGAGGTCCCGTTGTATTTAGGTATATCAGGCATTCGGAACTTCTTTGGGATGGGCTTCGGATCCGCACTCGGAGGGAACGATTTTTGCACAAACTTCTTAGAGTCCATTCCCTTTAAGATCGGTGGTGCTCCCGGTATCTGATCAACTCGAGAGTTATAAGTTTCCACCTTCTTATCGTTATCCTCGATTTTCTTTTCTCCCGATTTTATTCTCTTAGTAAGCTCCTCGAGCATCCTCATTATAGCAGGGTCGTTTGTAAAAGTATTATCGCTTGATCTTTCAGGCACTGGCTCGATACGGCGAGTAGCCTCTTGTTCGACCCTATTCGGTGCCCTGTGCTGATGTTGCAACTGAGCAATGGCGTTTTGTTGGGCTTGAAGCATTTCAAATATAACTTGAAGACCGATACCTTCGTCTCCACTGCCCTGTGTTCCTCGACCGTCAGTCCGGCCCTCTCTGTGTACGCTTCCCTCGGGGTCTGTGCCCAATTCTGCATTCAAGGCAACATGAGAACTGACATCAACCGGGTTGACGGGTGGTGCTCCCCCGAGGTCAGCTTGTGGAACCTCGATTCCTGGGGCGATAACATTCTCATTTTCTCTATGGAGCCCGAGGTCGTTGTCACCATGTGCAGATGTGTTTTGCGAGTTTGACATGATTCAACCTGAAAACAAAATTCTTGACAAAAAACAAGCGTAAAATAGTGTGTTATACCAGAACTAACACTGAACAATCATTATTATATGTATCCCCACGGTGGACGCCAAACAGTTTACCTCAAAATACGAGTAACAATTAAACTTGTAATATGGTTATAAGGATACATGATCTAATTTAATGCCAATTGATAAATAGCTAAATAAATAAAGAATTAAATGATTGTAATAGATCAAACCAGTGTTATTTGCAAGTTATCGACCTCGGTTTGGAATAGTGTCGAGGTTGAACGTTAAGAACTGCGAGAATAATAAGAACAATATGAATAAAAATGAACGATAAGAACAGTAAAGAGTTAAGAGCGAGTAAAGAGCAGAATGTTTATATTTCTCAGTGAATGCGTAAGTGATTCCCCCTTCACAAATGAGTAGTGCTCCTATTTATATAGTAGAGGAATCCTAAATCGGGTATAACTCTAATTTCGGAAGTAAAATACATGATTGATATCAATAACCGTTAATGGTCTACCAATTTCGAGATTCTCGCCGAGATTGGTGGTCGATTGCGGATATCTCGTTATTTTGTTACTTCGGTGTTGATTCAGTCTGATCTCGATCCCTCAGTCCTCGTGTTCTTCGAGCCCGAACTTGCTTTGATATTGGCTCTCTCTCGAGACATACCCTCGAGCCCAAAAAATCAAGTATGATCGATTTTAAACGTATACACATATATGTATTACAACTTTAATTAACGTAATAAAAAAGATAGTAGAAAGAACGATTGCTTAACCTCAACCTTAAGTATGCAAATAGTCAAAATTATGTTGTGTGCTTTACACAAGGTAGTCGTAGAGTTTAAATAAGAAAAAATTTAATACATAATATTTAGTTGATTTTAAATTCCTAAATATCAGAAGAATAATTAAATGACTATTTTATCCAGTGTGAACTTTATTTTAAGAGGGTAAGAAAGTTAAATGACATTTCGCTAAAGACCTTCGTGCTTTTAATATAGTAGAGATAAATAGATATATATAGTTTAAACATTTTTTAATTATCAAAAAGTGTAATCTATTACTATATTTCTTTTATCTAGTTTCTAATAGTATAATCTGTATCTTAAGAAAATAAAAGATGATATTCCAGTTGAGATCGAAAATTAGAAGAATGAAACCATGCTATGAACTTCTGTTTGTTTAAAAAATGCAAGTTCTATAGAACGGTGGTTAGATCGGCCAGGAGCTGAGTGTTGGTCAGTCAAGAATTCACATATCAGAAGATGAAGGTAGCAGAAATGAGGATGTTGAGATGGATGTGTGGGCACACTAGGTTGGATAAGATTCGGAAAGAAAATATTCGGGAGAGGCTTCAGTGGACAAGATGCGGGAAGCACGGCTTAGATGGTTCGGACACGTGCGGAGGAGAAGCCTAGATGCAGCAGTTAGGAGGTGTGAGCGGTTGACTTTGGCAAGTACGAGAAGAGGCAAAGGGCGGCCTAAGAAGTATTGGGGCGAGGTGATCAGGCAGGACATGGCGCGACTTCAAATTTCCGAGGACATGGCTCTTGATAGGAACATGTGGAGGTCGAGCATTAGGGTGGTAGGCTAGGGGATAGTCGAGAGTTCTTCCGTCTTTGTACCGGTAGTCTGTTAGAGTTTCGTTTAGGTTTGTTAGCGGTCTATGTTATATTCACATTGTTATTTTGCATAGTTTTGTGTTATTGTCCTTTCACTTATTCGTTGTTGTTATTTTCTTTCTGAAATATTTTTGTTGTTACATGCCTTTTTTTCTTGTTTCTTTTATGATATTATTGTCTTTCCTGTTGAGTCGAGAGTCTCCCAGAAACAGCCTCTTTATCCTTTTCAGGATAAGGGTAAGGTCTGCATACACTCTATTCTTCCCAGATCTCACTAGTGAAATTTTACTGGGTATATTATTATTGTTATTATTATTATTATTATTCAATTAGAAACATGGAGATGACATTAGAAAAACTAACAGCCAAACAAATCAGAATTGCGCATAAACTTTTTGAGGGGTAAAAAAAAGGAACCGATAACTTGTTATCACCGGTGATATTTTTTTTCTTGTAAAGAAAATTCTCTTGTCTTTATTAACTGTAATTACCGGTTATAGGTTCACCCAATAATGGAAAGATCAAAGGCCTTTCTATAATGCAGCTTCTTATCTTCATCCACAAAAATCCCCCATATAAATAGGAGTATACCTCCCCTCCATTTTCTTCATTCCTTTCGTCAATGCTAGTTTAACTTATTTTCATATTAGCCCCTCTAGTTCATCTAAATTACGCTTCGACCACTCTGGTTATGTTCGCTGCATTTCACCGGGAAACTGAGAGCCACCTCTCTGTCCCTGCTCTCGGCTTCCCTATCCCCAGATTCTTCCGCTACCGCCGCATCAGGTAACCAAAAAAAAAATCAACAAAAAAATCTATACTTACGTATAAATATATAGTACGATACGATAATGCCTTCTCCGAAAAGTCACCGGAAAGGTACTGACGAGAAGAATCGAAAAGGAAAGTTATCGGAGAAATCCATGTCGTTTCACGGACAGAGCTCGGAGAGCACAACACAGTTGCTGCGAAGGCCACGAACAGTACCGGATTTGCTATCCGCCGGTAGATTTACCGCCGGAACCTCGCCGGAAGTGAAGGACCGGCTGAAGTTGACGAAGTTACTGTTAAATGTAACGATTCAGAGGAGTCTTGGTGCTGTGCATGTTTTAATATCGCTCGAATCGACGGTTGAGGATCTTATCACCGCCGCTATCCGACAGTACACGAAGGAAGGACGGCGGCCGGTTCTTACCTCCGGCAATCCTGCCGATTACGATCTTCATTACTCGCAGTTTAGTTTAGAAAGTGAGTAACAGCCGTTTGATTGAAAGTGTGTAAATCTGAACCGTAATTCTACTGATTTTGATTGGATAAACAAAACTAATTACTCTTTTCATTTCCTTGAATGGTGGGGTCCAGGTTTAAACAGAGAGGAGAAGCTGATGGGATTAGGTTCAAGGAATTTCTTTCTGTGCCCAAAGAAGTCAAATGCCGAAAGTGCTGGTGCCGTAACGACGTCGTCCTCTAGTTCTAGCTGTGCAAAACAAGCTGATACAGCTACTGCTAGTGCTACCAAGATAGCCTTGCCTTGGCTCAAATTCATGGATTTCTTGCGGTAGAAGTTCGAGATTATTCTATACAACTCATTATACTATAGATGGAAGTTAGTGAGGTGATTAATTAAGATTTAAGACAACCTCAAATTTTAGAAGAATGTTTACCTATTAGATTTAAAATCTTTATACATTTATTTATGTTCCTCGGGACTGTGTTTTATATGTTTGCTATTTAAGGTCATCTATTTTCCTTTCGACCTTGATGTTGCAGTATGGTACCATCTTGGGACCAGTGGCAAAGCAGGATTTTCAGGTCAAAATATAAAAAAGATAAATCCACTATAAAGCAAATAAGTGTTAATATATAATGTGTATACATTAAGAAAATACTCACTTATACAATATAACTTTTTGACGAGTGGCTTCGCTATTTCTGGAGATAAATTCAATAAGTTTATCAAGAATTTTCAGAAAACTCAGACATAAGACTCTGACTTCAATTTTTGCCTTTTCATTTTTGTTTCTCACTCTTATTGGTTTCGAGCTATTAATTGAATTTTTTTTTTTTATTTCATTCTTTTATCCATTTAATGCACAACCACAAAGAAGGAAGGGCCTTTAGTTTATTAGCATATCTAGAGGTGGCAAAATGGTTAAAAAAAATAGTTATTCACCCATATTATCCATCAAAAAATGGGTTGGATAATCAACCATTTAAAAACAGGTCGAATATGGATAAAGAATCATATTATCCACTTAGAAAATGGTTAACCAAATGGATAACTAATGTGTTAACTTTTACATTTGTAAAGCCTCAAATTGGAATTCCTCAAGTTTGGAAGGCAAAGAATTCTCTCATAAGCATGGGCGAAGCTACTTGTAAAGAAAATTACATTGCGTATATAGGTAAACTATTAGATTTTAAAGGTATATAACATATATTGAACACCCTTTCTCGGAGAATTTTTTTCACTTATTTCAAGTTTGAACACTCTCTAGTAAATTCCTGGCTTTGCCACTGCTCATAAGTGATCATATTTAAGAAGTCATGGATAATATTCACCGGATAAAATCATTTTTTATCCGTCTCAAATACGGATTGAATTGGATAATTTATCTGCTTTTAAAATTATCACTTTGACCCGCTCATATTCGGCACGATCCGACCCGTCCATTTGCCACCCCTAAGCATCTCCAGTAGTAGTAGGGAAATGAAACAGTGCAACAGATACATGTTGTAGTAAACTGGTGCTTATGAATTTGACATTGAAATGTTGGTGTCCATTGATACCTTGCGTTAGCTAGTGGCTGAAAGTCTACCGAATTTGACTCATTTTATGGCTGTGTATGCATTGCTAATAGGGAGGATAATAAAACAAAGAATAAACCAACGCCGTGTATCAATCAGGGCCAAATGTATAAACACACAGGAAACTTCCACAAGGTGACAAGAATGCGTAAAGACTTGCACTAAAATTAAAATCAGAGAATATCAAGAAAAGAGAACACGTACGACTAGAGTTGTCAGCCATTTAATTATGAAAAAAGATGTAATTATTGTAAATTTCATAAAAGATATTTATAAAACTCGATAGCCTTTATAAACATCTCTTAGGAACTTTTAAGTTTTTTGTTTAATATCAAATCATATTAAATATTATTAATTTTCTAAAATATAATATGGACCCGAGAATAAATTAAACCGGATGATGAAGTCGATTTGGTTTGATTTTTGATTTGGCACAATTTTTCAGTTTTCCTGAATATGCCTACAAACAATTTGGAAATTATAGTGCAAATCCAGATAGTACTTTGAAAAGCATCTTTGGCTCTCGCTTAATTAAGACATATGTGGAATTGTGGATGGAAGATGAATGCTTGAGCTTGGTGTATAGATTGTTTGGCCAAGTTTTTTCAATGCCAAATTTTATTTTATTTTAAAAAGATATTTTTTTTCCTCAAAGTTTTGGCGTGTCAAGTTTTTAGAAGGAAATAAGTAGTTTTGACTAGAAGCTGAAGTAATTTTTGAAAAGCAAAAAAAAAGTAGTTTCTAGTCAAAATTAATTAAAAGAAAAAGATGTGCCTAAAAGTGCTTATCAAATAAATTAATCAAATATTAACTTGCTTTTTGTTAAAAATATTTTTTTTTAATTAGCATAATTAAAAAAAACACTTTTCAAAATAAGTTGATTATAAGAGTTTGGTCAAACATGCTAACAGTCTCTTTAATTGTGTGTGAAGTTCCTTGGACAGCCTTATTTTCTTCGAGCTTGCTTACTTCATTCTAAATTGCTTTTCATAAATTCCTCAAAATTCCGTTTCATTTCTAAATCATAAGTTTGCGAAAATTGCAACTTCAAAATTACTAACCTTGGAAACTACTAAGGACCTGTTTGTCCATACAAAAAAAATTCCTTTTCTTTTTCAAAAATGTGTTTGTCCATAAAATTTTACAAGCTTTTAGAAATTTTTCAAAACTGAGTTTTTCAAAAACCAAAAATTGTTTTCGACCACTTTTTTAAAAATTTCAATTATTTTTTTCTCACTCGCAAAATTACAATATTTTTTTAAGTGAAATACATGTCCGAACATAATTTCAAATTTCAAATACTATTTTTCAACTTAACTCCGATCCAAATACTACTTTTTTTTATTAAAAAAATCAGTTTTTATGTTCAAACGCCTACTAATACTGTGCAGGTGAATTTTGTAGGAAAATTTCATCTGAAAATGAGTAGTTGATCGTTGTGTCTTCACTTGTGCTCAGACTTCATGTTTACATTTATCTATCTTTTTCTCACCAAATTTTATTTTCCTATTAGCTCGTTTAGGATCACGCACACTAGGAACACAATGCATTAATGGAGATAAGAGGTTTAATTTCTTAAAAAATGTGTATTTTTAGCCATTTCTAAAAATAATAATTGATAAAATATTTTTTATATATATGTATATATAATGCATATGTTATATAATTTTTAGTTAGCAAATGCATTTAGTTTCGACAAATTACAGGATACAAGGCTTTGATCTGTCCCGAAAGCAAGTTACCCTCTTTTCCACTTTGCAATCAAATAATTAACGTCGTGACATGTTAATTTAATTATTATATGTTACTGAATAACGATTTCTAAAATCTAAATTATTCTATTTACGGACAACTCTTTAATTTTCGTGATAAATTATAGTAGTACCAAGAGTCATTTTTTAATTTCCATACGTATAATTCCAACATGGACACACACACACACTCCCCATATTTGTATGTAATTTCTTAAAGTTTATTCCTCCTTTTCTTTTTCTTCTTTTATATTGTTTTCCTTTAAATTCCTTCTACTTTTTTTTCTCTTTCCTATCTGTTATTTGGTGGTTTTCTTTGACCTGATCAGTATTTTCAGTTTAGTGTCTTTCCTCCAGGAATATTCGAATAATATACTGATATGGTTTTGAAGATCGAGTAGATAAGAAAACGATTTTGTTTTCTTTGGGCATATGTCGACGTAATTCGACACACTCTGAAAGTATATATAATATATCATATACTAATAGATTTTTATTTATTTTATGTTTGTTAAACACACAAACATATATAATGTAGAAATATTTTATGCATAGATGATAGAGTATTTAACTTTTCCGACCTCGATGTTGTGAAATACTATCTTGGGATTATGCAACGAACACCATATGTTAAAAATTAAGCCAACAGTATATTTATAAGTTGTTTTACAAACAAACAAACAATGTGTCAAATAATCCAGTGCACTATTCGATATTGACACAATTTTCTTGGGGAGGTGCACAAACAATCATACTTAGGGATAATATTTTGAGATTAGTCGGTACTTTTTTTATTCTGAGAATTTAATCTAAAAATCTTAATTTCATAATAATTCAGGATATTTTATCCCGAAAAATTAAATCAAAACCCAAAACGTACTAGTTAATTTCTAAATAGAAACCCTTTAGAATCGTTATTTGGTGTCATTTCTGCAACTTTGGCCAACCGAATTCATTGCATGCTCTACCAATTTTCAGGCTTTACTAGCTGCCAAATGAGGTAATGGAACTATATATAGAATTATATATATTCCCTTCGAGTTTAAGTTATATTATAACATAATGTTACAATTTAATTTTTATAGTAGATTATTGTTTAAGTATTTTCTTTTTAGGTGATCATATTAAACTTGATATGGAGATTTATCTTGTGCTGCTCTCGTCTTTTCAATTTTCCTTTAAAGCCGCTAATAAGTGATACTTCCAAACTCCTCCTTTGTGCCTTTTTTTTTCTCCTTTCCTTTCTCAACCCAAAAGTTAAAAGATAAATGGCGAGAGGACTCCGAGCAGGGTCGGATTTATAGGCTTAATTATGGAGCACGTGAACCCATGGTCTCTCTAAAATTAAATATTTTAAGTATATATGTTTTTGAAAATGGTATAATATTAATTATTCACTTGATTGAATGTTGAGTTATTCTCCAAGAGGTATAGAGATCGAATCCCACTAAATATATTATTTTCTCCTTTTTTTAGTAGTGCACTCATGTACTGAAAATCCTAGATCCTCCGACTCCAAGGCATTTTCAATTTTTTTTTTTTTTTTTTTTTTTTTTTGCATATTAGAAAGTGAAAATGTACGAAGCTTTTTATACCTAATGAAATTATAAGACTTTTTGATTTTTTTTTTGTGGGGATAATGCTAATCGTTCTTTATTTTGAAGAGTAGACACTTTCTTGATATAGACTGCAAATTATCGTGTTTAAATTCCGTTATTGCATGCGTTAAAGAAAAATTTGAAAGATCTTATGCAGTGATGGATCGCCAGTGCCCTAAGATGCTTACAGCTTGTTTGGATGGTTATTACATGTTGTATTGTATCGTATTGTTACTTTAAATATGATATTTGTTTTGATTGTTACTTAAATTTTATTGTATCGTATCGTTAAACATGTTGTTACGTAACGACGAAATGTGTCACTTTGTGTAACGACTGATTTGGTGTGGCAATGTCGTTACTTTGTATTTTTCTCTCAGTTCACCCTTCATTATTATTAAATAATTTTATTTTATCATTTACCCTCCCGTATCATAATTTTTCTTTATAATATTGCAAGTTTATTATTCATATTGCTCGTGCATGATATTATGAAATAACGATAAACGATACAATATATCCAAACATTATATTCAATACAATACGATACATTATGAAACGATATGTTACAACCATCCAGAAAAGTTGTTAGAGCCAAAAAGGCCAAGACAAGGTTAGGCAAATATAGGATCATGTTGTGCCTCTTGTCTAATAAAATATATGAAATTTGCGACTCCTCGTGGTAAGTGTGAACTACAGTATTAGGCTTCCTAATAACTCTACAACAAATTTAAGAAATGAATGGATATGTTTTTCTCAGTTCTGGTAGAAAGTAGTAGTAACGTCTGGAAAAAGTATTGTGTGGTGTCTATTCACCAGTCATTAATATTTTATGACACAAAAAATCAATAATTTGAAGGTCTCAATCCTGCAGAATAAGGGCTATGGACCTAACAGAAGTGAAGGAACAAAACTTCTGCAATCAATCAAATCTTCTACGTATTTTGACCATGATCCTCCACCGTCCAACGGCAGAGCCAGAATTTCAATTATATGGGTTCTAAATTTTAAAATGACAGACTTCACATTTTAAAATTTGAGTTCTGAATTTAATATGTATACATATTTAATGAATTCTAAACACTATATACATTGTTTGAATAAAAGTTACTTCGTTCGTTCGTTCGAACACGTAGCTCGACTTATGCCTCCGCCCCTCCCTCTATCTGAGCTTGGAGCTGATAATGTAATATGAGCAAGCTCATACATTACAACACATGTCTCTCCCTTTTTCTTTTTAGCTTTGAAAGCAATAAATGTGATTACAGATTACGAGCATTTGATTGCTCCATCTTCCTTAAAAATATTACTAGTGGCAGTTAGATCTTTAAAAGATCATACCAACCTTTGAAAACATGGGAGACCTACAAGTTTCCCTGCAGCACGTTAAAGCGAAAATCCAGCCAACTATTGAGACCAGGATTGTTTAAAACCAAATCGGAACTCCGAACTGCAGTATCGGGTTATCACGGTAATGGTTGATGAACGGATTGAAATTTTATAACTAATGACTTAATGGTTTGAAAGCGGATTACTTAATTTCCTTATCCGATAAACCATTAATCCGTTAATATTTACACTTTTACCCCTATGTATACCCTAAATCATATAAATTCAACACCAGCCGCAGTCATCTTCCTCAGCAATCAGCTCTTCAAAATTCAAACATGGATTTGGTCAAATAGGAATTGCATGTCACATGGATTTGATTTGTTTGTGCATTAGTTAACTAACTCCTCTTTTTTGTAAGAAATAGCTTCTTTTTTTTTCAATTGAGTTGTGAATTTCTTTTTAATCCATATTACTACATACTTATTTACTCTCCCTCGTACTTGTATGTCACATGGATTAAAAATTATTATATAAATAAATATTATATTATACTATCTTACTGCCTGACAATTTAAGGTAATGAAATCCTTTTTGTATAAACTTGACCTCTGGTGGTAACTTTTTAAGTGTGGATCTATTTGTCATAACACTTACAGGAAGCATGTCAAATAATAAAATAAGAGAAAGCGAGGAACGACAACAACAATAACAACATAGTATAATCCCACAAGTGGGGCTTGGGGAGGGCAATGTCTACGCAGACCTTACCCCTAACCTGTAAGGTAGAGAGGTTGTTTCCGATAAACTCTCAGCACAAAAAAGTGGAAAGAGACAATAGAACAGTAACAGCAACAAAGGCCAAAAAGATTAGAAAGTTTTTGGTATGAAGATGATAAGTACAACACTATCTTGATAGTTTATAACTGAAGTCATTAACATAAAGATACAAAGCTACAAAAATGGCAAGTGATGATCCCACCTTAGTATTATTAACATGATTTTATTGAACACTTAAGAGGTCGTTTGGTATGAGGTATAAGAAGGTATAGTGCTGATATAAAAATTTAATACCACCTTAATACTTTGTTTGGTTAGCAAACCAGGTATAAGTTATCCCAAGATTAAAATTAACACCAGGATAACTTATACCTTATAGAGGATGGGGAAATTAGGACCGGTATAACTTATACATTCTTCTTACAAATTATGCAATTGTCATATTTAATACAGCATACCAAACAGTGGGTAAAAAACAATCTCAGCATAACTTATACCAGTATAACTTATCCCGGCATAAGCCGTACTCAAAACAAACGACCCCTAAAAGTGAAAATTTCAGAAGCACAAGTGGTGATTCAAATACTAGAAGTGCAGCAATTGAAAGGACGCAAACAGGGGGAAAAAGAAGAGCAACAAACCTGTAGCTAATTTCTTTTATACTGCATATCTGTTTTTACCAGCTGAGTGATGCATTTGCAGTTTGGTAAAACATTGAGCTAAAGATTTTAGCACATTAGAGTAATTCACAGTTGCAGTTAAAGTTTGTAAGAGATTCTGGAGATCCGTTAAATTGCAGCATATTAAGTTCAGGAAATCTCGCCGTTACTCATCTATTTTACCTCGATGGAGACTTGAGTTCAGTTGGCTGCATTAATCAACAAAGGAGATTGCTGAGTGTTAATTCAGATGCAATGAACATGTCAACTATTAAAATCCTCATATCTTCCTTCCAATATGAACGAACATCAATTTCACAAATTATTGCAATGAAAGAAAATCTGAGTCCATTGAGTTAACTTAAGATTCATAGAACCGACTAGGTACAGATTTGAAATGCCACTGGAAATTCTGAAATTCATGCAACGAATAGAACTAATAGGGTACTGTTCTGGAATTGTGTTACTTCACTAAAAAGAAACAAGTGAAACACTGCATGATTTCCTTTACTAGACCTTAACAGATAATCTAGCTGACTACTTGAAAACCAATCCTAGGATGGCCACAAGCATAGTATTAAACATGTTTGCCGGAGGCCATTATTCTATTCCTGCTAGATCTACTTGAAAATATAAAACACAGCACAAAAACTTTGGACACAACAACTCTTTTTAGGTATTAGGCAAAGCACTATATATTCATATGGAAAAAGGGGAAGTCCGGTGCACAAAGCATCCCGTGTTCACGAAGGGACCGGGGAAGGGCCGCACAGCCTACCCTGACGCAAGCACCAGTGACTAATTCCACCACCCGAACCCGCAATACCCTTCTATTTTCATATGGAAAATCAAAATAAAATTGTAAAGCACTATCTAGACATGGAAATCAAAATGGATGCATGAACATGGCCTTCTGCATCTACAACAGCTTTATTGTTACAATCTCCTGCTAATTATGAGAACCTAAGGCAATCAGAAGTATTAATGTAAACAGGAAACGAATCTCTTGAATTCAATTAAGTTCCTTCATAATATACGAATTGCCTATCTGACTTAAATCCAACCCTTCAACTTATGCATCTAGCAGCTCTTCAAGACGACAAATCTGTTCAACCGGTTAAGCCAGTGTCATTTGATTACTCACAAATTAAAACAGAAAATTTTAGAATTACACCAATTGGCTATGCAATATGGAAGGCAGGCCAGAAAAAATCAGATCCAGAAACCAAGAGACAGCTCGGAAACCACCGTCTCCGCCACAATACCCAGAGAGAGAGAGAGAGAGAGGGAGAAGTTTGTCTTACAGGGTACTTGATGATGAAATCATATCCACCCTCTCTGGTGCCGTTGCTCTTACAGCTGGGGCCTATCTAAAGCTGACTAATCAAACTGTAGAGATGGCATACAAACATATGGAAAAACAACAAAGTAGATATCTTGGGCACATTACAGCAAGTCACAGTGGCAGTAAACGACTGGAAAGAGACATTGATGATCTGTCAAATAGCAGCCTATTAAGTGCAAGACAGCTCTCTGCTCTAAACTTCTTCACTGTCTCATTCTTGTCACCTTTTTTTTCCTTGCTGGAGACTCGGGTTTCTAGACTAGCTGCATTAGTTAACAAGAAAGATTGCTAGATGCTAATTCATATGCAAGAAACATGTCATTAACAAAGAAAAAATTCAATGAAATCCTCTCTTCCTTTACTATGGGAATAAGCATCAACTTTCACCAAATAATTGCAATGAACAAAATCCCAAGTTTCATATTACTGATTTGGCAGATTATGACCTGACACGGGCAATTCTGAAGCTGACGTACCCCCACCTCAATAACAAAATTACATTCTTTTATAGTTAAAAAAATAAAATATTAGTAATTCTACCGTCATCCTCAGCTCTGAGAAAAAGTGCTCAGCACTTTATTCATCTCAAACTTGTGATTTTGAGCACACAAAATTTCTCACGTAGCAAGAAATTTGCACCAATTTGATTGACTCGGCAAACTCTCTGCCCAGACTGTCATTCTGCTTGACCGACAACATCAAGTGATTATAGGAGTGAAACATATATAACACATGTAAGGATCAATATAAAGGCATATAATGGAGTCAAGTTGTTTTCCTAGACCTAGCTGCTGTGCACAAAAACATCACACATAAGACTAATTTTTATAGGTATCGGGCAAAGCAGTTTATTAAAATAAAAAACACAAATAAGAGGTATAAAGGAAAGCACTATTTCCATATGGAAGATCAACATGAAACAAGGTAAGCACTATCTAGACATGGAAATAAAAAGGAACGAGCAAATGTAGCCTTCTGCTCCTACATCAGTTTTATTACGACAATTCCCAACTTATGAGAATCAAAAGTGATTAGGATTGTGTACCACCAACAACAACATAACCAATATAATCCCACGGTTGGGGTCTGGGGAGGGTAGTGTGTACGCATAATCCCACAGGTGGAGTCTGGGAAGGGTAGTGTGTACCTTACCCCTACATGGAGAGGTAGAGAGGCGGTTTCCGATAGACCCTCGGCTCAAGAAAAGGTGGAAAGGAAGAATAGGGAAGAAGTAGAAGAGGAAAGAGGGGGGAGAAAGTACCAAGAAAGTAAAAGAAATTCTCTTGAATACAATTAATTGTAACTTGACAATATATGATTTGCCTTATACCCTACTTCTGTTTAATCACAGTAGCGTTCGGGCCAACTTGTGCCACACTAATCATCGAGTACTTGCTACCTCCTACCAGCACAGGTACTATGTAACTCTACTCGCCAAGGCTTAGCAGAAGGAAAGAAATCACCTAGTAATTTTTTGTGTCCGTTGGAATTTGAACCAATTGCCTTATCCCCCTCCTACTTAAATCCATGCTTTCAACTTATGCATCTCGATTAGTTAAAACTACACATTTCCTCTTCTCGTTAAGAAGCTGTAATTGATTACTCATAAGTACAAAAATAGAATTACACTGATTGGCTATGCAATGCAAGAGGAGGGACAGATTAAATCAGATCTAGAAACCAAGCAGCACCTCGCAAAAACCTCTCGGCCCCGACAGACAGAGAGGAGGAGGAGGGAGGGGGGGGGGGGGGGGGGGGGGGGGGGGGAGAAGGAACTTTAACCCACACCAGTCATTGGAATAAAGAAGATAAAATCTCAACGAATGTGTGCTGTACCAAAGGAATCTACAAGGTTATTCTAGAGCTAGTTTACATATATGTTTTTCACCTACCACTATACACATCAAAGAGATAGTAATGAGTTAATGATACGTATCAACAAGAAGGCACTAGAGCGCCTTATCAGCCAGAATTCTGCAGTAACATTTTAACCTCAAATAACCTATTACACCTTGCAATAAAGGCATAGAGAACAGTACATCAATCAGAAGAGGCCCTATGACGTGTCAGCATCACTATAATCAGAATTCCTCTCGTCAGACTCCGACCCACTGTCAAAATTGATACTTTGGATTTCTAGGGATCCATCTGAGTTGCCACCTGCTTTAAGGAGATCCTTTAATTTATCAAGAATATAGGGCTCTACCACTTTCCAGAACCATGTAGCATTGTCCCCCAGAAAACCAATCCAAAAGACCCTCCCCCTCTTTTTTACTCGGCAGTCTAATGATTTGGCTTTCAGCGCTTTAACAGTATTCACAACTTCCTCTCGACTTCCCTTTACTCTCAATAGAATATCTCCAGAAGATGTCCTGTAACCGCCATACATATACCAATAAGCAAGAACACAAGGTGACAGCCATCTATGTATAAGTTTTGGTATACCAGGACGTCCGTTGGGCCAGAATTGATCAGCATAGAAAGTAAAACAAGAATGTGAGATGGTAATAAAGGAACTAGGAATGTCATCAGTGCCATCCCCCGTCATATCATGAGAGCCTAACCACTCATGAAATTCATCGTGTATGTGTCCCTTTAAATTGGCATGGATCCTCGACTCTTCATTGAAGACAAAATGGATTGCATGTAGTCTCCTCCTCCTCTCTCCATATGATCTCATTTGCAAACCCCCAAGAAGCAACCCCATCAAAACTTCTCGTTGTTCTCTTGTGAGCTTCGGCCTAATAGGTTCTTCAACTACTTTCTCTCGCAAGCTTAAAAAATAGTCAAGTTTTTCCATCAATGAAGATTCAATCTCAATGTCGTATTTCTTTTGGTGCATCAAATGATATATCTTTTCTGCCTTCACATACTCTCCAAAGGTCAGATAGCCTATCAACATACTGTTGCAAGAACGAGAATCAAGACTAATTGCAACATCACCACGCATTTCATTGAATATTTCTTCAGCCCAATTCAGATTGCCAGTATGCACCAAGGAATCCAAATAAATATTAAAAACCGTCTGATTTGGACCACAGACTTCACGGCAACGGAGAAAGGTAGACTCCAATTTCTCATGTAAGCTTGCAATGGAATACATTCCCATCAAATCGATGAATGATGGAATCAGCGGCTTCATACCACTGTTTATGAACTCGGACATGATAGACTCTGCAAGATCTAGTCTTTGAGATTTAGACAACACCTTTATTATCTTATGGTATGCTGCAACGGAGGTGGAACTCAGTTGTTTCTGCATCCTCCTAAATACTTCCAAAGATTTCATAGGCTCTCCGGTCTTTGCATAGACTTCCATTTTATATACAAAAGCTTGTGAAGGAGGACTACGATCAACGGAGAGGAGTTTTGACCAAGTTCGTTCGGCTTCCTCCAGATCCCCATCCTTTGAGCAAGCTCTCAAGACTGACACAACTACCTCATTGCTCTCTTGAATTCCTCTTGATCGCATTTCTGCTCTTAGCGCAGCAATTCTTTCCATATCCACTACATCCTGATAACTGTGAAGCCATATAAGACCACCAAAAATATCTTTGTGTATATCCAATCCAGAGGAAATCAAATTCTGATATATAAATTCTGCCTGTTTCAGAAAGTGTTTACTGGAGCACTGTGTCTTCCCCAAAAGAGCTTTAAACAGAGAATTGTGTAAGTTAAGCCGAGGCTTATAACCTCCCAAGTGCACCATGCGGTTATAGATGCTACACGCTTCATCTAACACTGATGGGCCAGGTGAACTAAGATAGGCAATGATGAGAATATGGAATGTAGATTCAGAAGGCACTCGTCCCTGATTAATAATGTCATCAAAAATCTCCCGGCATTTCAAGTGCTTTCGTTCCTTACCCAAGTAATCTGCTAGTTTCGTAGCTAGAGCAAAATCAAATCGAAACCAATGTTGCTGCATCATCCATTTGTAAACCTGTTATGCGCAACAGAAACTTTTAGATATTTGTGATTTAGAGTTTAGACTCTACTATTTTAAATAGCTAATAAAGGGTAACTAGATCCCTTATGTTATCAACCAAAACAATTTACCAAAATAACAGAAAACACAAAAAAAAAGACAGCAACTTTTTCAAGAATGACTAATCTAAAGGAAATTTACCATGAAAGCAGCTTCATTTTCGCGAATACGCATACAGTAACAGCAATATAAGTTGCATTAATAGTTTTCTCCACATTCTCCAATATTTCTAGTAACTTTCTTCCACATAATAGCTAATGAAAAGTCAAGCTACAAATGATACAACAACAACAACTACGCCTCAGCTCCGAACAAGTAGGGTCCGCTATAGGAATTCTCACTGCTTAATTTAAGCTCAACTTTTGTCATCATCATACATGATCAAGAAAACAAAGAATGATCAAAAACACAAAAAGACAGCAAATTTTCTAAAAGAAAAAGAATGACTAAACTAAATGAAATTAAGACATTACCCTGAAAGCAGCTTCATTTTCACGAATACGCATACAATGAACAGCAATGTAAGTAGCATCTTCTTGTTTAAGCCATTTCCTCTGTGCATTAAGAATCCGAACCATAGTAGGTGTTTTATGTGCTGGAAGTTCCTTACAAAGCCAAGCTAATCTTGACCTGCGCCATTGGTCAGGAATGTCCTCTAGTTCACTAACCTCAACGGCTGGTGTTTCGAACTTTTTCAACTCAGTAGAATCAAAAGACTCGTCAAAATTGAAACTTTCAGGAAACCCAGTTGAAGAAATGTCACATTTGTTATTGTCTTGGGTTTCATGCGATGAAAACAGAACTTGTTGGGGTAAAGTAGATAAGGGAGAAAATGAAAGGGGTTTTAAGGGAAGGGAAAAGGGTGATGAGGTGGATAAGAGGCGGCGGCGGTGGCGGTGACGGTGGTGGAAAGGGGAGGAGGAGAGAGAGTGGAGGAACGTGCGGGCTGTGCTCATGGGGGATTGGACAAAGGAAATTATCATCATAAAGAAGCAGAGTATTATGTATTTGCCATTTATCCAGTCTGCAGTTCTTCAGATTAGAATATCATTGGCCTATTCTGATATCATTCATTTCTGTTACTTATACTTAAATAGAAAGTTGGGTATTACAAACATATAAGTATATATTAATTACCAATCAGTTAATATTAAAACAGGCCATTGTTTCACGTAGAAATTACACGGGCGTCCTATTTGGTCACAATATATACTCATATTTTTAAAATTATTTAATATATATCCTAATTTTTATAATTTCATGCGCCGTCTTCCTGATATCTGTACAAAACATCAACTTATTTAGTGTTTAAGTTTTTACAAATTAACTAAACAACTTCAGCATCTTCTGCTGAAGTTTTTTGAAAAAGTTTTATGACAAAACTAATTAATCCAGGATAAAATTTCAGCTTATTTAGTGTTGAAGTTTTTAGAAATGAACTAAATAATTTCAGCATCTTCTGCTGAAGTTTTTGAAAAAGCTTTATGACAAAACTAATTAATTCAGGACAAAACTTCAGCTTATTTAGTGCTGAAGTTTTTAAAAATGAACTAAATAACTTCAGCATCTTCTGCCGAAGTTTTTGAAAAAACTTTATGGCAAAACTAATTAATCCACGACAAAATTTCAGCTTATTTAGTGCTGAAATTTTTACAAATGGACTAAATAACTTCAGCATCTTCTGCTGAAGTTTTTGAAAAAGCTTTATGACAAAATTAATTAATCCAGGACAAAACTTCAGCTTATTTAGTGCTGAAGTTTTTAAAAATGAACTAAATAACTTCAGCATCTTCTGCTGAAGTTTTTGAAAAAGCTTTATGACAAAATTAATTAATCCAGGACAAAACTTCAGCTTATTTAGTGCTGAAGTTTTTAAAAATGAACTAAATAACTTCAGCATCTTCTGCTGAAGTTTTTGAAAAAGCTTTATGACAAAATTAATTAATCCAGGACAAAACTTCAGCTTATTTTTAGAAATGAACTAAATAACTTCTCCACTTCTGCTGAAGTTTTTGAAAAAGCCTAGAATGCTGAAAATTGTCTGATTGCCTTTGCTACTTCAGACCCGTATGCCTGAAATTTATGCGAAAAGTGGGTACGCTTGCAATTTTTTTTGCAAAGCGGGTATAAGTTAAAATGTGACCCAAAAAGCGGGTATAGATGCAAAAGCCCCTTGTTTCACCATGCTAAGGGTCGTTTGGTTGGGAAACAAGTTATCTCATGATTAATTATTGCGAGATTAATTATGTCACTTTCTCATTGTCACGACCCAAAACCCATAAGGTCGTGATGGCGCCAGTAATCGTTGTCAGGCAAGCCAATCATTAATTAATTGAAATAATTTTCGGTTTTAACATTTATGAAAAATATTTCCTTTCACTTTATTACATATTAACTAAATAAAATATGTTAAGTAAAACAATGGTTTGAATATTACACTTTAGCAAATATATCTCAACATATTCCAGAACCCGGTGTCACAAGTACATGAGCAATTTCTAAGAATTTTTACAATGATCACAAAGCTTGTCCGAAATACAAATTGGATAAGAAAATTTAAAATGATAATAAATACAATACGAGGGAGATTCTGTCAGCTGCGGATCGCCTCCGGATGATGCAGCTCGCCTAAGTCTCTGAATCCTCCACATTGCTATGAAAGTATCTGTGCAATAAAAGGCACAGCAAGTGTAGCATGAGTATAAAAATAACGTGTACTCAGTAAGTCGTCCGCCTAACCTTAGAGAGGTAGTGACGAGAGGTCGAATTAGACACTCACTAAGGTCCAGCAAATTAATTAACAACATATGATGAGCACGGTAGGCATGTAAAGGTAGTAAAGCAGAAATATATACAAGGCACTGAAATCCAAGTAATACCGGAAGTAAACAAACAGTTAGCACTTCCTCATTTTCCCCCAAATATTTTAAATAAACAATTTCCTCTTTATTTTCCCCCAAATATTTTAAATAAACAATGTCCTCTTTGTTTCCCCCAGATATCTTATCACTTTAAAAATCTATGAAAAATATTTAACAATTTAGCATGCGCATACGGGATAAGAACAACCGGCCTGAGCCGTCATAATAATCATTTGTGTGCACTGCCGATGATCGAACGACTCGTACCATAAGTGCACCTCTCAATATAATAATCATGTCTATGCACTGCCGAGGGTCTAACGGCCCGAACCATAAGTGCATTTTAAATCCGTCGTGGCGTACGACCCGCTCCCATGAGAGTGGGGGAAATAACACTCAGCTCGCGGAATGTAAATTGTGAAGCGGTAACATGCAGTCATGCACAATCAACAGTCCATCCCAAATACGTCGGGAAAACAAGTAACCAAGTAAATGACAGATTTCTCTTTTAAAAACCACAAAATAGTATTCAAATCCCTTTTTTCGAAATTCACTTGCCAAGTTTTTATAATGTTTAATAATACAACCTTATCTGGAAATACAATTGCCCGCGAAGGAAATCAATTCTCTTTTTAGATGATTTAGAAAATAAACTCTAATCTTCCTTAGTCATTCAATTACAATTTCGATTATATTAGCAATCTAATATCACAGACAAGATCACACGTACAACATGTAAGGCATGCTAGAGGGTCCTAGGCTACCCGGACATGGCATAATAGTAGCTACGCACGGACTCTCGTCACCTCGTGCGTACGTAGCCCGCGTAGATAGTAACACATACTTAATTAGTTCACATATGGGGATAATTCCCCCTCACAAAGTTAGAAAGAAGACTTACCTCGCTCCGAAATTCCATAACCGGCTTCAAAGCCCTTCCGACGACTCCAACTGACGCACAACGCCCCAAAACTACCAAATAACGAGCAAAGCAACGAAAATTCGTTCTAATACTTGCAAAAAATTCAAATTATATACTTTCCCAACTCCGCTCGGTGAAATGACCAAAATGCCCTCGGACCCACGTGCCCAGAAATCCGAAATTTCTCGAAGATATAATATACACATAGATCCACTAGTTCAATTATACAATTTACTCTACAATCCATGCTCAAATTCGTGGCTAAAAATTCAAATTACCATTTCTAGGTTTTTCCTCAAAAATCCCAGTTCTCCTACTAATTTTCATGTCTAATCCATGCATATAATCTTGTATTTAACTTAGAAACATGAAGGAGTTACTTACCTTGACAATTCATGAAGAAATCCTCTCTTTGAATCCTCCCAAGATCGTCCAAACCAAGAGAAAAATGAAGAAATGGCCAACAATTCACGGTTTTAAACATTTTGCCCAGCCTCGATTCCGCACCTGCGATCCTTCCTTCGCACATGCGCTCCCACAGCCGCGACCAATATCCCGCACCTGCGGCTTTCCTCAGCTTCATCCCAAAATCGCACATGCTCCCCATTGTCCGCACCTGCGGCCAAAGCCTCGCATGTGCGGTCGCACCAGACACCAGCAACTTCAGCTTTTTCTCAACTTCAAATATTGATCCGTTAACCACCCGGAATCCACCCGAGGTCCCCGGGACCCCGTCCAATTATACCAACCTGTTCCAAAACATAATGCAGACTTGCTCGAGGCCTTATATCACATCAAAAAACATCGAAACCACGAATCGCACCCAAATCCCAACTTTATGAACTTAGAAATTTTTAACTTCTACATCTGACGCCGAAACCTATCCAATCACGTCCGATTGACCCCAAATTTTGCACACAAGTCATATTCGACATTATGGACCTACTCCAACTTCCAGAATCGCATTCCAACCCCAATATCAAAATTCCCACTTCACATCGGATTTCTCCAAAAACCTTCAAATTCCTATCTTTAGTCAAATGACTTCCAAATGACCTACGGACATCCAAATTCACTTTCGGTCGCGCTCCCAACTCCAGAATCACCATACGAAGCTATTCCCAGACTCGAAATCCCAAACGGACACCAACATCACTGAAATGCGCTTCAAACCAAACTTAGGAAATTTCTTCAAAAATGCTAACTTCCACAATATACGCCGAAATGCTCCGGGGTTATCCAAAACCCGATCTGGACATACGCCCAAGTCCGAAATCATCATACGAACCTGAAGAAAACCTCAAATCCTGATTCTGAGGTCGTTTACTAAAAATTCCAATCTTAGTTGATTCTTCCAACTTAAGGCTTCTGAAATGAGAATTTTCTTTCCATCCAACTCTAAACTTCCCGAAATTCAATTCCGACCACGTCCACGGGTCGTAATACCTGAAACGAAGTTGTTCACGGCCTCAAACCGTTGAACGACGCGCTAGAGCTCAAAACGACTGGTCGGGTCGTTACATTCTCCCTCACTTAAACAAACGTTCGTCCACGAGCGTGCTAAGAACTGCTCTGGAGTTATCTGAAATCACTATTTAACACCCCGAGCACCTGTCCGTGCTACTACAACCCAGCTGAGTACATTAGCTTGATCAAATCTGAAGATTTCTTCTTTTATCCATATAATAAGCTCAGAACCCAGTTCCAACACTTGAAATTCTATGTCAGGCCTAGTTCCAACATATAAACATCGTATCAACTACTACACGACATACCAGAACATGACTGTATACCCTTGCCGAGTTAGCACCATGCACCAGATAATTCACCACCTGACCACAATGACGCTCCCTGAACCTTAATAGCCAAACTTCCATGAATTCGATGCTCCCAAGGCACCTCATGACATATGTACATACATCCTACTATAATGCTGACGATACTACCACAACGGAGGAAATGTGTAGAAATTCAAAACCAACTGCAGAGTTAACAAATCACTGAATATCTCATCTTGACTAGAATCATCGCCTCATTATGAACCTGAATAATGGTATTTGTCCTTAATATACACTTCACATAACCTTATCGCACTGATCCCAAATCCGATAATCTCGTCTCACCCAGTATGAACTGCTCAGACAACAAATCACCCCAAACATGACCAACAACCTCACATGATACCACATCGCGCCAATAGGCCATAACTCGAACATGATAATAAGAAACGACTCAGGAAGGGACTATTCAACTCACGCAACTAATATGAATTTTTCTCATAAAATAGGAAGTAAAACATAAGAAAAATAAATATATATTAACCCTTCTCAACATCACACTGTTGCGGCGTGCAACCCGATCAAAATAACATACTCGTGGCGGCGTGCCACGTGATCCCATCATAAACTCACATAAGGAAATATACATGGAGCTGAATCGCTCACTATTACACATTACCGAATATCGGTCACAAGCATGCTAAGTGCATAATATCATCCCGGGGAGACTGATAAATGCAAAAGCCCAAGCACGACTGAGGTGCGATATATATATACACTCTGGATCTCAAGAGTTATCCTGCTCACATAACATCATCACTACGCGAAGATCTCAACTCATAAGAAATTATCAAGCCGTTCCACAACTCACACGGCACAATCATATTATAACATGAATTTGACGAGGACGGAACAACATCTGTTGTTCTAATACCTTTCCATGAAAAAGCGCTCTACTGAAATGAACATGCCTGGCTCGTACGGAGCCCATACTCATATTTAAATCCATCCACAAACATTGAGTCTACCTTGCTCGCACCAAACTAGGCTAATAGCCTCACCTGGGTTCATATTAACCCACTTTCTCTCATAATACGCGAGAACAACCATCATAGCCGGGTCAAACATCCCACAATCCACAACCAAATGAACTGAATGCCTTTCAGGCATAAATTCTCAAATAACCAATATTGCACTTCTTTATACTCAGTCCAAATCTTCAATCCATCAAGTGACTACATGTCACATTTATACAATCTTTTTGCGGCCATGCTTCCACGACCTTCCACACAAGGCAACAAGTCACATAAAGAACCCATGACCAGGGTACAAAGCCTCTTCTACTGAATATCATTCTCAGGTGACACTGAAGATAACACCAGCTTACTCTGAACTTTCAAATCCTTTTTTCTTGCTCTTCCGAGCTCGTGACATCCTTATTAACACCGAACCGCAATCTCGATTCTTACTCCCAGTTACATACTGCTTACCGCACCTAACATGCCAATATGAGGTAGCACAAGAATTCCATCATAACTTCTGAACCATCAATAGGGTGAACACTTCATCATATAGAAAACTTTTACTTAACTCAATTCAAGAGTACCATCTCAACACACGAGTGAATTTTCCTAATCACCCAACATGCAAATCCTTAAGTAGTAGCCTATACCACCATAACCCTTCTTGGATTTGCCTACACCTGACAGGCCATAGCACTCAAATTCTCCCACATGAAATCCATTACGACAGCCGACAAGCCCCGCACACACCGACACAAACCACATGCATAACTTAATCACATCAAAGGAACTGATCACTGCCGCAAGTGTGCCATTTCAACCATGGCTAATCAAATTGTTTTCTTTTAATCATCTTCAATTGCCTCATGAACAATAGAAGCTTCCTTCAACTCATAGCAAACTCAACCCCCACTCATCCTGAGTGACCTTGATTCACGAGACTATGCTGCCTAAATCCCGCAAATCCTCTCATACCCTCCTGATAATCTTTCTACAATCCGGAGTTTATTTCGCTCACTCCTCCAATACTATCCTGCACGCGGAAAAAAACATAGAACACCCCAACCATTTTCCCTTTCTCTGAAATTACGATGCGAAAGCTAAATTCTTAATCATACTTCTGCCTCTAACCCTTAAACACCACATCATTAACTTTTGAATTCACTAGGACCGCTATTGAGAGTCACCCACTCTGACTGGTCCCGAATACAATCAACTCCAAGGCTTTTCTAGCACATGGACACCCTTTTCCTTAAAGCACGTGACTGAGTCACTACCCTGACAACTCGCCTATACCTTAAGCAAAATTCTGAATCTTCCAAAGCCTATTCCTGGCTCGACAGGGCCAACTTTTGCACACATTCATCAAATCCCACGCAAAGTCACCATTTTACTCCTTTCCCTTAACTGTAATAACTTTCCAACACGCCGACAATCCGCAACCCTATGATAACACAATCTTGCGACCCAACTGCAGGTGGTGGGACTCCCCTACTTAGCCCGAAGCTACTCCTTGCACCACTCTAAACCCTGCCGAGATCCTTTCTCCTTATATAGCGCGATCTTACTCGACCAATCCGTCCAATTCTTCCTAATTCTCTTGCTAGCACTCCCTAAATACTCAGATTCTCTAGCACCATTCACATCCTTTGCCTCCTACCGAATAGCCACTAGAACCCCTCACAGAGACCTGCCAACCATGTCACCTCTAACCTATTCACAAGAGATAACCCGCATGTGGAAATCACCCACGGACACCTTCCAACGACGCTGAAATGCACGCTCTCTGCGGCTTCGATACCCCATCCTACGCCTTGCTTCATTTACCAACTTTACTAGTTCGTCCGCTCCTCATGGACATCCATTAAATGCGCGACAATATCTTCAAATTCCAAGTTGTGCTGCCGCTCCCCCACTTTGAGACTGCTCGGCTTCCGCTTCTTACACCTAGCCTCCTAGAAATGGAACCACCGCCTCGCCTCACTTCAGGATCATTCTTTGTAGCCCTCAAACCAGCAGATCACCACGACTTCAAGCTCTCCGAATATCATCTTTCTCTATCTGCCTTCATTATCAACACTTATCCGATACTGAACCACCGCACCTCACGGTCTCTGTCAACCGCATTCTTCAATACTTCTTCTCAATACTCTGACCCCACACAACCAAAGAAACCATAGCACCGATAAACTTAACACATTCCATTCGATCAATGAAGACGAATTCACGTCACAAGTGCATATCCCACCTCACTTGAAGACACCCAGTCTTACTACTTTATCAACCCCAACCGGACCATTCATACTCCAAATGCCTTCCCTCTGCCGGAATTAAAATACCTAAATCTCGAAGTCACACTCTGAGAAGACCTCCCCTTAAACCATTCATCACCCCCAACATACGGGCAAACATTCTATCATCATATCGACATCGCGCGATAACCAATCACAAGCATCATCACTACCTGAGCATAGCCTTAAGGGTCTCAGAAACACAATTACTGAGCTGAAACAACATATTATTCTTTTGCAGGGCCATAACAACAGCCCAACCAATTACACATGGGAACATCTCGAATTACATCCGTAGCACCATTTCATTTTCTCAAATTCCTGATTCATAGCAAGCGCTTCGCGACGCGTAAGATTGAGTAGAAATGACTTAGGCATAAGCCTTTAAGGGAATCAAATCGCACGATGAGGAATCAAGAAGGGAAGTACTCCTAACAGCCCTATAGCCTCTCGAAGATAAGTACAGACGCCTCCGTACCGATCCGCAAGAATCTACTAGACTTGCTCATGACTCATGAGACCTAAGGGAACCTAGCGCTCTGATACCATGTTGTCACGACCCAAAATCCATAAGGTCGTGAGGGCGCCGGACATCGTTGTCATGCAAGCCAATCATTAATTAATTGAAATAATTTCCGGTTTTAACATTTATGAAAAATACTTCCTTTCCCTTTATTACATATTAACTAAATAAAATTTGTTAAGTAAAACAATGGTTTGAATATTACACTTTAGCAAATATATCCCAACATATCCCAGAACCCGGTGTCACAAGTACATGAGCAATTTCTAAGAATTTTTACAATCATCACAAAGCTTGTCCGAAATACAAATTGGATAAGGAAATTTAAAATGATAATAAATACAATACGAGGGAGACTCTGTCAGCTGCGGATCGCCTCCGGATGATGCAGCTCGCCTACGTCTCTGAATCCTCCACATTGCTATGAAAGTCTATGTGCAATAAAATGCACAGCAAGTGTAGCATGAGTATAAAAACAACGTGTACTCAGTAAGTCGCCCGCCTAACCTTAGAGAGGTAGTGACGAGAGGTTGAATTAGACACTCACTAAGGTCCAGCAAATTAATTAACAGCATATGATGAGCACGGTAGGCATGTAAAGGTAGTAAAGCAAAAATATATATAAGGCACTAAAATCCAAGTAAATACCGGAAGTAAACAAACAGTTAGCACTTCCTCATTTTCCCCCAGATATTTTAAATAAACAATTTCCTCTTTATTTCCCCCCAAATATTTTAAATAAACAATGTCCTCTTTGTTTTCCCCCAAATATCTTATCACTTTAAAAATCTATGAAAAATATTTAACAATTTAGCACGCGCATACAGGATAAGGACAACCGGCTTGAGCCGTCATAATAATTATTTGTGTGCACTGCCGAGGATCGAACGACCCGTACCATAAGTGCACCTCTCAGTATAATAATCATGTCTATGCACTGCCGAGGGTCTAACGGCCCGAACCATAAGTGCGTTTTAAATCCGCCGTGGCGTACGGCCCGCTCCCATGAGAGTGGGGGAAATAACACTCCGCTCGCGGAATGTAAATTGTGAAGCAGTCACATGCAGTCATGCACAATCAACAGTCCATCCAAAATACGTCGGGAAAACAAGTAACCAAGTAAATGACAGATTTCTCTTTTAAAAACCACAAAATAGTATTCAAATCCCTTTTTCGAAATTCACTTGCCAAATTTTTATAATGTTTAATAATACAACCTTATCTGGAAATACAATTGCCCGCGAAGGAAATCAATTCTCTTTTTAGATGATTTAGAAAATAAACTCTAATCTTCCTTAGTCATTCAATTACAATTTCTATTATATTAGCAATCTAATATCACAAACAAGATCACACGTACAACATGTAAGGCATGCTAGAGGGTCCTAGGCTACCCAGACATGGCATAATAGTAGCTACGCACGGACTCTCGTCACCTCGTGCATACGTAGCCCCCGCAGATAGTAACACATACTTAATTAGTTCACCTATGGGGATAATTCCCCCTCACAAAGTTAGAAAGAAGACTTACCTTGCTCCGAAATTCCATAACCGGCTTCAAAGCCCTTCCGATGACTCCAACGGACGCACAACGCCCCAAAACTATCAAATAACGGGCAAAGCAACGAAAATTCGTCCTAATACTTGCAACAAATTCAAATTATATATTTTCCCAACTCCGCTCGGTGAAATGACCAAAATGCCCTCGGACCCACGTGCCCAGAAATCCGAAATTTCTCGAAGATATAATATACACATAGATCCACTAGTTCAATTATACAATTTACTCTACAATCCATGCTCAAATTCGTGGCTAAAAATTCAAATTACCATTTCTAGGTTTTTCCTCACAAATCCCAATTCTCCTACTAATTTTCATGTCTAATCCATGCCTATAATATTGTATTTAACTTAGAAACATGAAGGAGTTACTTACCTTGACAATTCATGAAGAAATCCTCTCTTTGAAGCTTCCCAAGATCGTCCAAACGAAGAGAAAAATGATGAAATGGCCAACAATTCACGGTTTTAAACATTCTGCCCAGCCTCTATTCCGCACCTGCGATCCTTCCTCCGCACCTGCACTCCCGCAGGCGCGACCAATCTCCCGCACCTGCGGCTTTCTTCAGATTCATCCCAAAATCACACTTGCGTCCCATTGCCCTCATCTGCGGCCAAAGCCTCGCAGGTGCGATCGCACCAGACACCAACAACTTCAGCTTTTTCTCAACTTCAAATATTGATCTGTTAACCACCCGGAATCCACCCGAGTTCCCTGGGACCCCGTCCAATTATACCAACCTATTCCAAAACATAATGCAGACTTGATCGAGTCCTCAAATCACATCAAACAACATCAAAACCACGAATCGCACCCAACTCCCAACTTTATGAACTTAGAAATTTCCAACTTCTACATCCGATGCTGAAACCTATCCAATCACGTTCGATTGACCCCAAATTTTTCACACAAGTCATATTCGACATTAAGGACCTACTCCAACTTCCGGAATCGTATTCTGACCGCGATATCAAAATTTCCACTTCCGGCCGGATTTCTCCAAAAACCTTCAAATTCCTATCTTTAGCCAAATTACTTCCAAATGACCTACGGACATCCAAATTCACTTCCGATCGCGCTTCCAACTCCAGAATCACCATACAAAGCTATTCCCATACTCGAAATCCCAAACGGACATCAGCATCACTGAAATGCGCTTCAAACCAAACTTAGGAAGTTTCTTCAAAAATGCTGACTTCCATAATATACGCCGAAATGCTCCCGGGTTATCCAAAACCCGATCCGGACATACGCCCAAGTCCGAAATCATCATATGAACCTGCAGGAACCCTCAAATCCTGATTCTAAGGTTGTTTACTAAAAATTCCAATCTTAGTTGATTCTTCCAACTTAAGGCTTCTAAAATGAGAATTTTCTTTCCAACCAACTCTAAACTTCCTGAAATTCAATTCCGACCACAACCATGGGACGTAATACCTGAAACGAAGTTATTCACGACCTCAAACCGATGAACGACGCGCTAGAGCTCAAAACGACCGGTCGGGTTGTTACACTCATGGAGATAAAAAATACTACAATACCGAGATTAATTATACTACAATTTTATCTCAACCAAATGTGGGATAAACTTATCTCAAATTTAATCAAGGGATTGATTGTCCCTTATCCCTCATACAAAACGAACCATATATGTTGTGTATAATCGACATACACTAGAGGCAGTGTGATGAATTTAAGGGGTCGTTTGCTTGCTGGTTAGATAGGTATTAGTAATGTCGGAATTAGTTATGCGGGGACTAGTCATGCAATAATTAGTTATATATAGGTCGTTTGGTATATGGGATAAGAATAATAATCTCGGGATAAAATTTGGGATTAACTTTATCCCATATTTGGTTTGGGATATTAACTAATCCCAGAATAACTTTTACAGTAAAAAGGTGGGATTAGTTATCCCACATAGCAAGTGGGATAACCAATCCCATGGGATATCACACCATTGTCCCAAACGATCTCGTAGAGATTAATTATGCAGGGATTAATGGTAAGTAAGAATTAGTTATGTGAATATTAGTTATGCAAGGATTAGTAATATAAAAATGTAATATGGGTACTATTTATTATTAGTCTAGTTTATTATAATACATTATTAATATGTTTCTTCAAAAAAATTGAACAAAAAATTATAAATTTGAATAGAGGTTATTCTTGTTATTTCGTGTTTAATATACGTATTAATAATACATATAAAATAAGACCATTCATTAAAATTTTAATGCATTAAGCAAGTAGTTAGTTTAGATCTTTTTGTACGAGAGATCTCGTTCCAATAATTTTTCTGTGAAAGTTCTATTTTATTTTCAAGATGGGACCTTTTATTCACACCTTCTACCCTTTTCTCATAACTTATGCATGTATGAGTTACACAAAAAAGAAAAATATGAACCAAATATACATTAACGATGCCATGTTTTATGTGAAAATGAGATCAAACAACCAAATATTATATAACTTATGATAAATTATATGTGGAGATTATTTTTTTCCATTTTCGTAGCTAAACAATGTATAAATTTATTCTAATTTTAATACATGAATAATTCCTCTCTAACTGAGTACCAAACGACTCCTTAAGGTGTGGCATGCAAGCCAATTTTTCTGTCACAAAGCATGAGAGCTTCAAAGAATATATACTTAATAACCTCAAGGTCTCAAAACTGCTATCTCCTTATAGATCATTTTTTTATTCGATGCAGGACACTTATTTACAAATAATAAAACATGCTCAACACCGGAATACATACTGATTTTTAAAGTTTTCCCCACAAAACATTTATTCAAGGAGAAATTAGGGCAAAGCGCACAAATAACCGTTTTTATGATCTAAAATAGTCAGAGTTTACCCAGTTCTTAAATAGTCAGGTTATTTTGAAGTCATTTGAGAAATCCGACCGGAAGTGAAAATTTTGATATCGGGGTCAGATTCCGATTCCGTAAGTTGGAGTAGGTCCGTAATGTCGAATATGACTTGTGTGCAAGATTTGAGGTCAATCGGACGTGATTTGATAGGTTTCGGCATCGAATGTAGAAGTTGGAAATTTTGAAAGTTCATTAAATTTTAGTTGGAGTGAGATTCATGGTTTCGGCGTTGTTTGATGTGATTTGAGGCCTCGAGCAGGTCTGTGGGATGTTATGGGACTGGGTCGTGTGATTTGACGGGGTCCCGGGGGCCTCGGGTGTGTTTTCGGGTGGTTTCAGACATTTCGGGTTGTTTTGAAATGGTTGATGTTGGTGTCTGGTGTTGTTCTTCGCGTTCGTGGGGATCCCCTCGCGTTCGCGAAGAATGATTTGGCTTCAGGGACTTTGTTCTTTGCGTTCGCGAAGGGTGCCTCGCGTTCGCGAAGAAGAAAAATCTCTGTTGCGCAGGTCTGACTTCGAAGGCTCATATCTCACAATCTATTACGAATTTCGAGATGATATAAAAATGAAAGTTGAATCCCTTTGTGTATAGTTTTTAGAAATATAAACCATTTAGAGTTTGGATTTGTGTACAAAGAATTATAGGTAGTACACTATAGGGTGTCTGGAAAGATGAAGAAGAAATTTGTGTTGCATAGGACTAACTTTAGAAGATTATATCTCAAAATATATAAGGAATTGGGAGAATACCAAACTAAAGTTATAGATCTTGGAGTCTAGTTTTCATAATTTTATACCATTTGTCATTTGGAGTTTTGTGAAAAAAGTTATGACAATTCTACTAGAGGCTGTCTGAGAATAGTTTGGAATTGCCTTTCGAGATTTTTTGTTCTTCGCGAACGCGAGTGTAGGCCCGCGAACGCGAAGAAGACTTGCCTGGCAGTGTTTAAGTTTGCAAAAAATGGGTTAGGCTCATTTCATTTTATTTCCTCCATGGGAGACGACCTAGGGGCGATTGGAGCTCCATCTTCATCAACTATGTCAATGCAAGTGATTCCCACCTATTTCAAGTTAAATACTTGGATTATATATATATTTTAACATGAACATTCATGGAATATTAGTGAAAACTTGAGGTTTTGGTAGAAAACCTAAAGACTAGTATTTTTAGATTTTGACCATGAAATAGGACATGGGATTTGGAATAAATTATATATTTGAGTTCGTGAGGTTATGGGTAATGTTTATCTTCGAAAATTTTCGAAATTCGGGCACGCGAGCCCGAGGATGATTTTTATCGACTTTTCGATCGGGGTTAGGAATTATTATAAATTGGATTCTAATGGATATTTGAGCATATATTAATGGATTTGCGTAATTATTGGCTATTTTTGGAGCGTTGAGCATCAATTTGAGTCATCGGACGGGCTTGGAAGCCGGTTATGAATCTTCGGAGCGAGGTAAGTCTCCTTTCTAACCTTGTGAGGGGGAATTGTCCCCATAGGTAAACTAATTTAATATGTGCTACTATTTGTGGGGACTACGTACGCACGAAGTGACGAGAGTCCGTGCGTAGCTACTATTATGTTTATGTCTGGGTAGTCTAGGACCCAAAGCATATTCTATTTGCCGTACTCGTAATCATACTGATGAAATTAAAATGTTTTAACCTTATCGAACTTGGCAAATGAATTTCTGGAGAAGATTTAAATACTATTTTCTTGACCATTAAAAGAGAAATTGTCATTTACTTGAGTACTCGATTTTCCCGATGTAGTCGGGGTGAATTGTTTGAATGTGCATGACTTTGTGTGACCGCTTCGCAATTTATATTCTGCGAGCGGGGTGATTTCTTCCACTACTCTCATGGGAGTGGGTTGTATGCCACGACGGGTTAATAGATGCATATATGGTTCGAGACGTTCGACCCTTCGGCAGTGCACAATTTACATTTGTGTTAGTTCGGGTCGTTCGACCCTCGGCATTGCTTGCGCATGATATTACTGCGTATTTGCTGCGATTTTTACCTGATTATTGGCCTAGAAATTTTATATTGTCAACTGAAATGATGAGGATTTTAAAATGTTAAACGTGAAAGAAGTTGTTATTTATTGTCGCTACTTGTTAACTTGCCTATGATATCCATGCTTAGAGTCACCTTTGATTATATTAAATTAACCTCTAGCAAGTGTCAAATTCGACCTCTCGTCGCTACCTCTTCGAGGTTAGGCGGGATACTTACTGAGTACACGTTGTTTTCGTACTCATGCTACACTTGTTGTGCATTTTTATTGCACAGGTACATTTATAGCTAGTGGCCCTGTTTGACGCAATGATGTGGCTGACTTGGAGACTTAGACGAGCTGCACCATCCGGATACGACCCGCAACCAGTAGAGTCTTCCTCAGATGTATTGTATTTATTTTAAATTTCTTGTCCAATTTGTATTTCGGACAAGTATTGCAGTACAATGTATAATTCATAGAAAATTTGCTCATGCACTTGTGACACCGGATTCTGGAAAATCATGGGATTTATTCACTATTCAAATTTGTTAAGATATTATTGTTTACTCAATGGAAGTTCGCTAATTATTATTTAAGAAAATGAAAAAGGAATGACTTCGAGAATTTTAAAATAAAGATTTAATTTATTTATTAAGTGTTGGCTTGCCTGACAGTAAGGTCCGACGACATCACAACCTTAATGGATTTTGGATCGTGACAAACTATTAGATTTATGACTCAATAAATACCTACATTATTGTAAAGAACAAATTTTGAAGGTCCGAATTCAAAGCATATAATAAACCAACATCTAATAATTCAAACTTACTAAGCACTTATAAATGGAAGAACAAGAAACTTGCAATCTAAAATTTTATAAAACTTATTAAATTTCAAATATTTTTTAAATAGAGGTGCTCAAAGCGGCTACTTGGTGCAATTGCTCAAGAAATTTGCACATATGAGAAGGAATTTTATACGAATAGCTTGTCAAATTCATTGTTTACTTTTTGTAGTCGGTATACATAGATTATGCATTAATTATATATATTTATTGCACATGAATTATACATATATTATACATAAGCTAGATATTTTAAGTTTAAGCGGTTAGGTGGACGACTATTTAGGTTAACTAGCTTTAGTGTACGTGCATTGCCATGTGGTTAACGTCAATCAGTAAAATATGTGTATATGAAGAACATGTAAATCAAGCATCAAATGCTAAATTTTAAAATGTCTACATTAAGTTAATATATAAGTAACTTTGTACAGAGAAAAGTATAGGAAGATGTCATTTATTTGAAAGAATACCAGAAATAATATTAATTAATGGCACACTTAGAATATATTTTGTCTTCTAATTTCATTCGTATTATTTTTAAGGTTTTTATTTTTAACAACTTGACTCTTACTACTATATTATAATCTATTTTATTATTAATTTCAAAAAGAAAAACTTGGAATTTTTGCAAATTAGTTAAATCAAAGACTTTTTTTGGTTAATTAGGATTGTTCTTAACGTTAAAGAGATTTTTTTGTTGTTGATTCAAATCTTAATAATAGCTCATCCCATGTTTTAAATATTTAATTGTAATTATAATATTTATCCAATAAGAATTTTACGTTCAATATAATAAAAAAATCGTTCAGGGTGCATCGCGCATGTCCTATCTCAATGAATGTTTGAGTTATGAAATAAAAGTATAAGTTCCTGACAATTGTCATTAATATTGACATTGTACGTGTAACTAACTTAATTAAGAAAAAATTTCTCATAGAAATCCTCAATCATCAGTTAATAAGTCAATTTAAAAATTATGCCACTTTTTAATAAATAAAGTTAGTATGCTTCATTTTCAGTTTCAGCAGTAAACATAGTCATCAAAAATATAAATAGTGGATAGAACTTCACAAATATAGCAAATAACTAATAATCCATAAATTTCATATGAACACAAAATCAAAGTGCCCTGACAATGAGAAAAGACATTCAAAGAGAATATTTAAGTAAGCTAGTAAACACCGGAGAATGATTCATAATTATATTTGAAAGAGTATATTTAGTTTTGATATATCATTATTCAAGTGAAATTAGTATTTAAATAATTTTAATAGTATTGATTAACTCCATTTGTCATTATATTTAAAAATAATTAGTTTTATAACAATTCTAAAAGTTATTTTTAAAGGGTAAAATGATCGATACACATTTTGATTGGAGAACAAGTATTTCTTCTTATTTTGAAGGGAATATCTTTTGAAAAAATCATACGAAAACTGTAGTAATTCCTGTAACATAATATTGAATCTAAAATGATTAATATACCTATTTTTTGGAAATTAAATTATGATATTTATTATATATTTTTATTATAATTCTTCAAAAGGCCATAAATATATATATATATATATATATATATATATATATATAT